>PVJL010006874.1:0-85503 GCA_004026885.1 Lyroderma lyra | reverse complement strand
GAGGATGTGGAGAAAAAGGAACTCTGGTACACTGCTGGTGGGAGTGCAAACTGGTACAACCACTGTGGAAGGCAGTGTGGAGGTTCCTCAGAAAATTGGGAATGGAGCTACCATTTGACCCAGCAATCTCCCTTCTGGGGATCTACCCAAAGAACTTGAAAACCTTTGTCCGCAAAGACTTATGTACCCCAATGTTCATGGCAGCGCTGTTCACAGTGGCCAAAACATGGAAACAACCAAAGGTCCCTGCGACAGACGACTGCATAAAGAAGCTGTGGTACATAATGGAATATTACTCAGCTGTAAGAAAAGATGAAATATTGCCATTTGTGACAAAATGGATGGACCTGGAGATCATCATGCTAAGTGAAATAAGCCAGACAGAAAAAACAAAGAACTGCATGATTTCACTCATATGCGGAATATAAAACTGAAAGCAAAGAAAAAGGAAATGAACAAACAAATAACCCATGGACACAATCAATAGTTTAATGTTTATTTGGGGACGAGTGTGTTAGGGAGGGGGTGGGAGAGGAGGGGGGGAAGCTAAATATAAGGTGATGGAAAGAGAAGTCACATTAGGTGGTGAACTTATTATACATCAAGTTGACAATGCACTGTAGAATTGTATGCCTGAAACCTATGTAATCTTTGCTAACAGATGTCACCCCAATAAGTCTAACAATAAAAATGAATTTTAAAAAAAAGAAAGTAAAAGAGATGGGGACAGGTAAACCATCAGAAATAGAGCTTACAGCAATAAGTATAAAAATGCTCAGGGAACTTAATGGTAATTTCAATAGAGAGATAGTAAGCATAAAGAAAAACATAAAAGCTATTACAAAGGATGAGGCAGAGATAAAGATTATAATAGCTGAAATGAAGAATGGAATAAAAGACATCACCAGACTAGATGAAGTAGAAGCACAGAGCAGTGATTCACAAGAAAAGCCAGCAGAAAACACCCCCTCAGAACAACAAATAAAAATAGAATCTAGACAAAAAATAAAAGAGAGAATGGTTTAAGATTCCTCTAAGACAACATTAAGCATAACAACATTTGCATCATAGGTCCAGCAGAAGGTGAAGAGGGCAAGCAGGGAATCAAAAACTTATTTGAAGAAATAATGACTTAAAGTTTTCCTAACCTGGTGAAGGAAATAGACATACAAGCCCAGGAAACAGAGAGTCCCAAGCAATATGATCCCAAATGGGAACATAACGAGACACATCATAATTAAAAAGGCAAAAGATATAAAACAGAAAGTATTCTAAAAGCAGCAAGAGAAATGCAAGTAATAAATTACAAGAAAACACACATTCAACTCTCAGGTGATTTCTCATTAGAAACTTTGCAGGCCAGAAGAGATTGGCAGAAAATATTCAACGCGATGAAAACTAAGGATCTACAACCAAAATGAATAGATCCAACAAGGCTAGCATTCAAAATTGAAGGACAGATACAGAGCTTCACAGAAAAGGAAAAGATAAAGGAGTTCATCATGACCAAATCAGTACTACAAAGTATATTAGAGGGACATCTTTAAGATGAGAAGAAGCATAGGAAAGTGGGTAAAATAACGGAACGGGATGGAGATGTTTAGTTTGGTTGTTACAAGACAATAATCATGAAGCTATAGAGTCTAATATGGAAATACAATCACTGAGGTTGCAGGAACTTTGTGTGGTGTCAGATGTGTACTAGATGTTGAGGTAATAGGAGGAGAGAGAGCTGGAGAGGTGGGTTAAGAAGGGGAAGAAATCAAGAAGTACATACTCATAGTCACAGGGATGTAAAGTGTAGCACAGGGCATATAGTCAACAACATTGTAATAACTATGTATGGTGTCAGAGGAGAACCAGATGTATCAGACTGAGGATTTAGGAAGTTATATAAATAATTCATTACTATGCTGTACACCTGAAACCATTATAATATTGTATATAAATGTAATTTAAAAAAATGAGAAGTCTCAAAAGAAATAAAAATAATAAAAACAATAACAACTCTTAAAACAAAAATCAGATAGGTAATATTTAATAAAGAAAAAGTAGTTCTATTTTTCAAAGCATTTAGTGAACATGTAAAACTAATCATATTTTTTCTATTAAGTTGATATGTTTGTCTTAGAAAATGGAAAAGGAAACCATAGATTGAGAGAAAATATTAACAATACCTATATCTAACTAAGAATTTGCATCCAGAATATATTTTTAAAAATCCTTATTCTCTACTAAAACAAACTCTATTAAATGAAAATGGGCAAAATATGAAAAATACTTTACAAAATAATATATTAGCATGAAAAGGTGATAAATAGATTTCATAATCAAGAAAATGCAAATTATAAAATACCAGTGTAGACCTGCCAGAACAGCTAAATATAAATGCTGATTATGTCAATTGTTGACAAGGATGTGGAGGAATAGACTGTGATACAATGCTGGTAGTAGTTAACAAGTTAAAAAGACTTTGCAAGACTGACAATTTCTTATAAACTTTAAAATTAATTACCCTATCACTCAGCAATTCTATATCTAGATACGTATCCAAGAGAAAAAGTAATTGTCTACAAAAACTGACTTGTACCAAATTGTTTATAGCAACATTATTGTTTATGAACAAAAAGTAAAAAAAAAGAAGCGATGTCCAGTAAGAGAATGGATAAGCAAATTGGGCATATTTATACAATGGTGTACTTGTTACTCAGAAAAAAAGGAATGAACTACTAATTATTAAGATGATGAGGTAGATGCTAATTTTTTTCAAATGCTTTATTGTCATAAACAAAATAATTTATAATAATCTATATCTTTGATATACTAATATGCAGGTCAACATATAAAATTGTTACTTTTACAACTTAAAAATGATCACATAGTGGCAATTTTATGTTTCAACTTCTATGCTATTTTGGTAATTTTTGCAATGTTGCAATATCCTTACTCCCTGAAATTAATTCTATATGTTAAAGTTTTATATTCCTTCCAATACATTGGAAGTTTTCTTTCTATATACTACAAATAGTTTAGTAGTCTATGAACTCCCTGTTAATTAGAAGCTTTAAATAACTTATCTGTGCCTAGGTTTAGGGCTAGTTATATTTTTGCATGGTTTCTTCATTTTCTTATGTAATTTTGTTAATATATTTTCTCATAAAACATTGTTTCAAACATTTAAATTTAATAATCACATGCAAAACATCTCAAATGTCTAATATCTTTATTGTACCATAAGAAAACTTTCATTTAAAAATATTGCTTTATTTCACTTAGTGGCAATAAGTGACATTTGTCAATTAAGTATAATATCAAAAATTTTAGATTTTTGTCTTTTTTAAATTATTACTCTTAGTCAACTTACAATTTTACTTCTTTGTTTCCCAAGTATTTCCCAAGTTAGCATTCTTGTTATGGGAATCATATGTGGTATAATTTTATTGAAGTGCCAGATTAGTTGATATTCTGCTATTTGCTATACTGTATGCTATTCCTAGTGTTTTGTTTTGTTTTGTTTTTCCTTGTAACTGCTATCACCACCACTAATATCTTCATTTCTACTATGACTTTTGGTAGTCAAGTAGGTCATTGGTAATTATTATGTGTGGCTCTGCCTCCAACATCTTAGTTGCTTTAAAATTCTTATGGCTGTATCCTTGGTTCTTACGAGAATCACCAGGAAATTTTTTTTTTATTTCCTCCTACGTCACTGTAGAATACTAAGAAAATTGTATAAGTTAGGGACTGATCTCCCTAATCAACATGCCCTTTCCCTCATTTAACAATAATATAACTCTTATTTAGTTTTCAAAATTCATCTCAGGAAGCCTTTGATTTCTGTTATTCTGCTATGATTTCATAGGAATTGGTGAATATTTTTGTAATAATTTTTCCAATGATACCCATCAAAATCTTAAGAAAATTGTGGTTCTTGTTTATAATTGTTTGTTGTCTGTTTCACCTGATTAGAATATAAGCCCAATCACAAGGGTAAATATTTTTGTTTATATATTTTTCTGCTGCTCTACTCTGAACCTGGAACATTTAGGAAGGACCAAACTAGTACTCCTGAATGGATGTTTCTTGTCTGACCTCCTTGCTAGACTGGGTTTTATAAGTCATGGACTGACTCTTCATTATACCGCTAGTGATTATCACAGAGTCCGTCTAATGGTGAATAATCAATCAGTTCTTAGAATAAATGCCACAGCATAATCTTACCTCATCAGATTTATTTCAAATTATCAGTAGTACAGAATGGACATAAAAGTGATTTGAAACCTTATTCTAGAAGCAGGTCTTATTCTATGCAATGCCTTTGTCAGATTTTTCTGTAGAATCCATCTCTCCTAAGCTTGTGTAATTTCATATATAACATTTGATTGCATTATGTATTACATTTATCTTCCTTATTCGATTTTGAATTATTTTGGGGAAAATTATGTTATTAATGTTTGTTTAAAAGTACAACATCTTTTAGTGTCTGTCAGAAAATAGAAGAGGAGTTTGAGGAGAAGAATATTTCACAGAAAGGTGCCTCTTGAGGTTTTCCCAAATTGTTATAAGAAAGTCATACTTTTCATTAAAGAAAATGGTCTCCTAATAGCTAAAGAAAATTATGTAATCATATTATCTTAATGGTGAAGAAAACTTTAAATTAGTTAGCTAAAATACCTAGATTTAATGTTTATTCTTAATAAAATTCAGGACTTCTGTTTTTGGTATTGTATTACTCTATGTTGTAGGACCTCAGTTATTTCCTTAAGATCAGATAGCTGTGTTTTGAAAGGCATTGCTATTTGCCTTGGATTCTGTAACTGCCATGAGAACATGGGACAAGATTTTTTCCCCTACTTTGTGTTTAATAAATGCTTGATGAGTGGATGGATATATGGATAAATAATGGATGAGTTAATGAGTGGGATGTAACCTTGGGCAAGTAATTGTTTATCCAATGATTCTTTGGCTGCCTCTGTAAATAAATAACTTTTTTATCCATGGTTCATTTCTCTAACCCTTGATATTCTATCACTAATTAATTCTTTAATCCTGGATCATCAAAACTATGCATTTTCTAAATAATAAAATTATGTTGTCATCTCATTATTAGAGTTATGAAAATATTCATATATTACCACCTGTCCATGGGAATAAATTTAACCTAATATTATATATTTTTAATTTTTTATAAATCAATTTCTCCTGTATTATTTTATATAGCCTTTAAAATATCATAAGCTGAATACAAAATCTATTACATATATGAAGATAGAATCAGACTGATTGATTTCCTGGAGAGAACTTCTATGGAGATTGGTTAAGCTTGTTAAAATGGAAGAATTTCTTGTGAAGACTAAGAAATAAATCTGGAGACATGAATAATGAGAAAAAAGGAAGGGGATGGTTAATGGAGTCTTTAACTCAATGAAAATATTCAATTGAGGGTAAATGTCAAATTGAAGATGGATTTATTATAGCAATAATTGAATCTTTCATTCTGCTTGTCAAGTGCTCAAATTCTTTTCCAGAGGGTGTAAAACCAGTCAAGAAGCTAATCCAAATCAAAAGAAGTCAAATTAAGTGGAAAAATACATCAACAATTTAGATCATCTGGTCTTAATAATGTAAGTTGAAACAACACACCTTGTACTTTAGATTTAAGAGTTTTAAGATTTTTATTTAAGCCAATGAACTTAGCTTCCTACCATTCACCCCAAATTTGAATATTGTCATAAGTTGATGATAACTTTATGTGCTTATTGATGTATATCTATTATTTTACAGTAATTAGTTTGAAGTCAATTAGCCTTGGTGATGGTAGAGTTGGAGTATCTTTCTAATATTAATAAAAACCCTTATTGTCCAATATTTTTTGGCCCGCATTGGCAAAAATATGGCTATAAATGAGACCAAGAATTTGGTATGATTTCTGTGTACATAACTCACTCAGCTTGTGTCTGTTTTATCCCCCAACCACATAATCTTAAAAGCATCGCACACAATACCTGATATGCATTAGAAAAATAGTAAGTATTTTATCATTGAATTGAGTTTCTTCCTACTTTGTATTTTATATATATTCAATTCCTCTGTCAGGATCATCAGGACCTAGTTGTACAACCAAATAATTGAAGGTCTTTCCCTATATATGGCATGCATGATATCATTAACTAATGAGAACTATAATTTTATTTTAATTTTATAACAATATTGCAATCAACCAAAACTGCAAGAGTAAATAATTTATAAATTGGGTCTAACTCTAAGCTCAGACTTATTAATTATCTTATTTTAGGAAAAAAAGTGCACCCAGAAGATAGAAAATACAGAGAGAAAAGTGATAATTTACTGAGCATGTATGATAAATTTAGAATGATACTTTTTAGAGTTTTTGGTCCTATAGTGATTTTTATTTTGAAGCTATTTCCTACTAATTTCAGCATAATACAAGTTGACTAATTCATTCAAAGTGAATGTTTATAAAGGGGAAGAATTTTTTACAAACAAACTTTAAGGTATGCATCTCAGAATATGAAGTTAGATGAGCAAATGTTGAGGTTGAGTCGAAAAACCCCGAGTACAATGGCTTCATATCTGCAAAGGTTTACTATACCAATGTTACGAGGAAGTAATTAGCAGAGAAGTTCCTTTCCTTTAAATTCCAAAGATTTTATCTTCTACTATGGTGCACTGTGTGGGTTTCAAGCTCCTTAGCCATAGGATTTCTTTGTTATGTCAATGACAAATTTCAGCCCAGAAGCTATTAAATTAGGATGGTAAATTATCAGAAAAAAATTTAAATTCTTAGCATTCAATTCATAACTCAACATCATATAAAAGATAGAATTTGAGCTTTGGGAGGCAAAAATGATCCTGGTGTGAAGCCCAAACTTTTGCTAAATTAAGAAACAAAGAGTTCAAGGAGTACCAGTTTGAAGAGAGAGAAGACCTTTCAGATAAGGTGATACTTCAACAGAAACATGAAAATTTGAGCGAGTAAGAGAACGGGATGTTTCTTGGCAGAGGAAATAGCAAATGCCAGATCGCTGAGACAGAAGCATACTAAGTGTGTTTAAGAAACAGTAGGAAGGCCACCAGAGCAAGCAATACACAGTGAAAGAATAAAAGATCAGATAGGCAGCATGAACTAAATTATGTAATGCCTTGCAAACCACTTCAAGAAATTTGGCGTTTACTCTGAGATGGAAAGTTATTGGAAGGTATAAGCAGGAAAGTGACATGATCAATTTAAACTTTAAAAAAGATTATTTTGCCTGCTGGATTGAGAAGTGAATATAGGGGGCAAAGGTTAAAGTAAGTAGGTTGGTCAAGAGATGATATACTTTATTTGAGTAAAAAGTAAGGGACCATATCTATTGTTTTGGAAACATCATTACCCCCAAACTGAATATAACAAGATCCAGGAGAATATGAGAGACAAATGTGTACATACCACATCCTCTTCTTTATTGAGTTTACTTGGCAACATGAGTTAAATTTTTACATAATTTATTCAGCAATTGTTTATTGAATGTCAACTTTTGAACTATATTACTATATCTGGTGATATAGCAGAAAAAACTGACTATCCTAGAAAGCTTTTCTACTTACAATGCCTGTACCTTTATTCAAGTTAACATTAATGAATTCCAAATATGTGTAGGTAGCTGTGTTCAACAGCAGGGGAAAGGCAAAGGGCATGCACTCTGCCCAGAAGCAGGTGGCTGCAAAATGATGTTTATAAAAAGAAGGGAGGATGAATACTATTCTTAAATACAATATTAATTTATAAATTACATACATAACAGAACTGTGTTAAAAACATTTAGGAAAGAAGAAAGTGAGAGGAAAGAATGCCAAAATAACAATGCCATATTTAAGTAATGAAAAAACAAAACTATTGAAAAATGTATTCTTTTCTTTTATTCTTACTTAGTTTTGAAATATTTTTGGAAAATGTCACTGTTCAAATGTGTTGTTTTAATGTAAAGATTCATGCACTGTGGGAAATATGATAGATTAGGTTATTTAGAACAAATTTTATGGTGGATTTAAAAATAATACCACCAGTACTTCCTTAGATTTTATAATCTTAGGAGATTATAAAAATTATCTCCTAAGAGCTTTTAAGTATACAGTTGGAAAAAATCTGATGGAAATCAGAAAACCAGAAGGGTTGCTAAGTATTAAAAATGAAAATGAGTTTTTTGCCCTAAGGAAATTCTTAAATTACAAAAACTTGGCATCTGGTTTTAGAGACCTATCAGGAGAAAAGGAATAGAATTTGAAGCCTAGCAGCCTTTAAATTAGGGGATCTAACAGAAGACCATTCCCACATTGACTTGGGACTTCAAGGTAGGACACACAGGATAAAGATGACTCCAATTCAATTCAAGGGGAGGGCAAGGAAGGTCGTTTTGGCAGTGGACAACAAAAGGTAAAAAAGTACATACATCAGGTATTCCATTTATCTGAAATGAACTTAAAATAGCTGTACTTGTTATAGCTAAAGAAATAATAACTTGACAATATGTACAGACAGAAGAACATTTTCTCTGATGTTAATAAAACTCAAGCTCCAGTTCTCTTTACTTACATGGGTTTCTTTAGTGAAAGGATCAGTACTTGATTTCTTGTTTTATTTGTTTTTCATTGTAATTTTTATAGGGGTTAATTATACATTAAAATAAAATTTACTATTTAAGTTCACAGTTCTGTGGGATTAAATACATTTATATTTTGTGGAAATTCTCTACCTAATTTAAAAATTATAAGTTTGTGTTAATCTTTAGTAATATTTTCCCTCTCAATTGTACAAGTTTCAAGACTTCCACCCCAATTGATTTTCTTGTATACATGGAACAGAAAATTAGAAAAAAATGAAAAAGAAAAATGAAAAATAGAGTAGATAGACCTTGAGAATGTGCTGAAAAGAGAAAAAAAGAAAACAAACAGAACAACTAAATAAAACCTATCAATCTATAATTCTGTACACAGTAAAAAGTACCATTCAAAAATATTGGCTATGAAATGATGTAACTGTTTTGTATCCTGGTTGTGGTAGTGTTTACAAAAATCTACACATATGTTAAAACTAAAAGAGTTATACATCAAAAGACAAAAAGAATCAATTTTACTGTGGAATTATTTTAAAATTTTAATTTAATAAAATACAATGCAAAGAAAAAATAAAATTATGCTAATCATATATGCTTTTCAGATATACAAATACTGAAACTATTCATCATGAGAATACCTGCAATACAAGAAATGATAAAGTAAGTAAGTCACTGGGGCAGAAGAAAAAGGCTACTAGATGAACACCTGAATATAGATTTAAAAAATAATAATATAGAGCACTGCAGAATGTTAAAAATGTGGTTATACAAATAATAATTTTCTCATGACTTAATTCTCTTTAAGAGCTACCTGACTCAAAACAAATAATGGAATTTATTGTGGGATTTATAATATAGTAGAAATAAAATTTATTATAATAGTGTAAAATATAGATCAGTCGAAATGAAAATATAACATTTTTAGTATTTCTATTGTATATGTGAAGTAGTATATTACTTAAGAGTAGGCTGTGATAAGTTAAAAATGTATGCTACCAATTCTAAAGCAACTCTGCAAAAATAAAACAAGAGATATAAAGAATTAGACAACAAAGATGATAATCAAATTGCATTCACTTGCCTAAAATTTTTCTCCCTTTACTGACATCATCTGTGAAGCCGTAATATCAAAATTATTTTCTATAGCCCACCTATCTTTAAAATAAGTCTGCTACCTTTACTTCCAGGATTTGAGGATTCTAAGCAAGATAAGCAAACCCAGATAATGTCTACACAATGCTAATTAATAATCATACGTTTATGTTTGTATAAAATTACATTGAATAATGGAATATAAACAATAAATACATTTAAGTAGTTTGAGCTGTCAATGTAAAGACTTAGGGAGCACCTTTGTTAAGAGGCAGGTAACTAGGAATAAAAAATTTGGGTTTATGATTTATGAAAAGAATATATCATTATTTAAGCAAATGTATTAAAAATGACAGTAACTACAATGCTATATGCTAATAATATACACGTTTTCAAATGTATATTACAGAGAACAAAGAAATGCTTTTGACAATAAATCAGTGCAAAACAATCTAACAAGTATGTTACCATTAAAAATTAAGAAAATGTGAACAATTATATATCAATATATTTGATGACAATAGAAACAAACTGATTTTCTGAAAATACAAATTAATCAAGTACTCAAGAAAAACTAGATAACCTTAATACCCAATACCTATTAAAAACTCTGAATGTGGGCTACAAACTTTCCACAAAAATACTTTAGATCCAGATAAATTTACTGGTGAATTCTACCATATATTCAATAAAAAACAAAACAAAACAAACAAACCAAAAAACCACTATCAATTCCACACAAACACTTCATAAAATAAATGAGCAGAAAATTTTAAAATATCTGATCTCAGGCAAGCATCACACTAATACCAAATCCAGAAAATCAAAGTACAAGAAAATAAACCAATCTATAAGCAAATATTCTTCTTTTCATAATAAAATTTTAGCACATTGAAAACAAAAAGATAAACAATAGGATATATCATGACTAAGTGTGGTAAATCTAGGAGATGCAAGGTTGGGTTAATATTTTTTAAATAATCAACTTAAGTCATCACACAAAAATATTTCTTTAAAAAGAAAACTACATGATCATCTTGATAGACACAGTAAAACAGTTGATAACATTCAGCATCTAAAAATTTGAGCCCAATTAGACAATATTTTCTAAAACAATGCAATTAAGCTAGATATCTGAAAAATAATTACTAAGAATTCTCAATTATTTGAAATTAAGAAACAAATTTCTAAATAACTCAGGAATAAAATACATAAAAATCAGAAATTTTTGAATTTTAGCATAACAAAAATACTACATACAAAACTGTGGAATGCAATTAAAGAAGTATTTGAAGAAATAGAAAGAAAATACCTTTAAAATACCATGTGCCAGCAGAAATATGACACAAAAGGAAGTGGCAGAAACTGCTGAGGTTATGTAATTTGGTACAACAGATTTTGAAACTATTTAGTAATCTTTTTTAGAGCTAACATGTACATTGCCTCTGGCCCAAAACTTTCAGTCATATGCAGGCACACGTATGAGAATATGCACAAAAAGGCACGTATAAGAATGCTTATAGGAGTATGATTCTTAATAACTTCTAAATAGAAGCATTTATGATGCAATGTTTATCATCAGTCAAATGGATACTATATTATGATATAAAATACTATTCACTAAATTTATGAATATGAATATCACAACATGGATAAATACCACAGACATACTGTTAAGCTAAAGAAGTCAAAGAAGAGCACTTACATTATGGTTCAATTTATGTAAAGTTCACAAGCAGGCAAAACTCTTGTATGGTAAACTTGTATTTATTAGAGTAATGACTGGAGTGCAAGAACGATGCCCCCATATATTGTAATATTCTATATCTTGATCATACTTATGGCTATATGACTGTGTTCACTTTGTAAATTTTTTGAAATATATAATTAAGATCTGTACTATTTAATATATATATGTCACACCTATTAAAACAATGAAAATTAAGAAAAAATAGTGTCTTTATTTAAAGGCTAAAAAATGCAAAAACAAGCTATATTGTTTCAAAATACATCTATACTTGGTAAATATTTTAAAAAACAAGGCCATGATTATCTCAAAAGTCAGAATAATGTTTAAACTTGAAGATAGTCTTTATCATAAATAATGGCCACCAAGACCTTAACAATACTATATTCCTACACATAAATGAAACTCACCTGTTTTTTTAAATTAATTAAAAACCTAAACCCAAACATGTATGACTGTATGTGTATGTGTGAGTGAGTGTTAGTATGTGTGTAAAAGAATATAGAGACAGAAAAGTGCATATATATGCACAAATACACAATGGTAATACCACTGCTTACATATAAAAATGATTCAAGTGAAGTAAGTGGGGAGGATAACAACTATCAGTGACAGTATGGCTCCAGCAATTTATTTCTGCATCAGATATTACTGAAAATTTAGCAGCTTAAAATCATATAGACCAACATTTCTCTTGAATAAAGATACAAAAAAACAACAAAACAGTAGGAAATAGAACTGTACAATATATAAAAAGAATTGTACAACAACACAGTAGTATTTACTTCAGATATGTAACACTGTCTCAATGTCAGAAAGTCAATCAATATATTAATAATCCATCTAATCCAATTTATTAATTGGGAAAACAAGAAATATTACATGATTATATTGATTAATACAAAAAAATCTTTTGATAAAATTCAACAATAATCCATAATAAAATGTTTTAGCAAACTAAAACTGGAAGGGAAATTCCTCAACTTGATAAAGAACATCTACAAGAAATATACAGAAAACATCATATCATGAGAGATCAAATGGACAATTTCTTCCTAAGATCAGGAACAAGCAAGAATGTTTTCTTTAATCATTTTTATAAGAATATTATTGGAATTCTAGCTAATGTAATAAAACAAAAATAATAAACTATATACAGACCATAAAATATAAAATAAAGTACTTTTGCTTACAGATTATATGACTTCTATGGAGTCAGTCCCAAAGATTCTATAAAAATATTACTGGAAGTAATAAGTGAGTATAGCAGGGTTGCAGGATACAAGGTATAAAAAGTCAATTTTATTTCATGTACAAGCAACACACAATTACATTTTAAATATAATTTTTAAAGTATCATTTTACAATATCACATATGAAAATGAAATACTCAAGTATAAATTTAACAAACCCACCATCAGATCTGTATACAGAAAACTATCTTTACATGTTTGTCCATTTGTCCCTTGAGGGACACTTAGATTGTTTCTATATCTTGGCTATTGTGAATAATGATGTAATAAACAAGGGGGCACAGATATTCCTCTCTTCAATAGCCTGTTGTCATTTCCTTTGGATGTACACCCAAAAGTGGGATTGCTGGTAGTTGATTTTTTGAGTAACCTCCATACTGTTTTCCATAGTGGCTGCAGCAATTTACATTCCCTCTAATATTTCACAAGGGTTTCATTTTCTCCACATTCTCACCAACACATATCTCTTGTCTTTTTGATGATAGCCATTCTCATGGGTATGAGGTGACAACTTATTGTGGTTTTCTTTTTTTAATTTCCCTGAGGATTAGTAACGTTCATCATATTTTCACACACCTGTTGACCATTTGGGAAAATCTGCATTGAACTTTTTGACATAGGTTCATTTTCGGCATGTGATTATCCAAAATCCAAAACACCATATTTTTAAGAGACTATCCTTTCCCCATTACATGTTCTTGGCTCCTTTGTCAAATATTAGTTGATCCTACCAGTAGTACTAGTACCTTTCTTTCCGCGCTGTTGATTCCTGTTCCTATGTATCTATTTTTATGTCATTATGATACTGTCTTAATTTATAATATATAGTTTATAACTATATTTATAATATAGTTTAAAAATCAGGAAATGCGATGTCTTCAGCTTTGTTTTTTCTTTGGATTCCTTTGGCTACTTGTAATCTTTTGTAGTTCCATATAAATTTTAGGATTGTTTGTTCCATTTTGGTGAAAAAAGCCATTGAGATTTTGATGGGGTTGCCTTGCATCTATAGATGGGTAGTATAGACATTTAAAAATATTAATTCTTTCAATCTATGAGCACAGAATATCTTTTCATTTATTCATGTTCAGTTTCTTTCATCAATACCTTGTAGTTTTTACTGTACAAATCTTCCATCTCCTTGGCTAATTTTTTTTCTTAAGGACTTTATTGTTTTTGGTGTTACTGTAAATGGGATTTTTAAACTTCTTTTTCAAATATTTAATTGTTAGTTTATAGAAACAACTGATATTTTGATTAGCATCCTACAATTTTACTGAATTTGTTGATTAATTCTTACTTTTTTCTGGTGGAGTCCTTAGGATTTTCTACATAAAAGATCATATCATCTGCAAACAATGGAACTTACTACTTCCATTCTGATTTGAAAGTTTATGTCTATATTTTCCATGATTGCCTTGGCTAGGACTTCCAGTACTGTATTGAATAGGAGAGGTGTTTGTGGGAATACTATCTTGTTTCTGATCTTAAAAGAAAAGCTTTCAAACTTTCAACACTGAATATGTTAGCTATGCACTTGTCATATATGGTCCTTATTATGTCTAGTAATGTTCCTTTTATACTCAATTTGTTGAATAGATTTTTATCATGAAAAGATGTTTTATTTTTGCCAAATATTTATTCTGTATTTATTGAAATGATCATTTGATTTCAAGTCCAATATATTCTTGTTGATTTTCTGGATTATCTATTCATCATTGAAAATAGGCTATCGCTGGTTCCTCCTATTATTATTCAGAAATGTTAGTGTGTGCTTAATATAAGTAGTTGCTCTGATGTTGAATAAGTATATGTTTACAAGTGTTATAAATTCTTGATGAATTGATCCCTTTAACGTTATATTTTGACTTTGTCTCTTGTTACTATTTTTTATTTTAAGTCTATTTTGTCTGTTAAAATAGATACTTCTGCTTTGTTTTGGTTTCCACTTGCACAGAATATCTTTCTCCATTCCTTTGCTTTGACCCTGTGTGTGTCCTTAAAGCTAAACTGAGTCTTTAGGTAGCACATAGGCATATAATTGGGTCTTGTTTTTGTTTTTGTTTTTGTTTTTGTTTTGTTTTCATCTAGCCATACCATGCCTTTTGACTTGAGAATTGAATCCACTTACAATACATTTAGATTCATTATTGATGGATAAGGACTTACTAATGTCATCTTAATGGTTTTCTCTTTCTTTTATAGTTCCCCTTTTCCTTTCTTTTTCTTTGTTGTCTTTTGTGAATCAATGTGTTTCCATAGTGATAGATTTGTTTTCTATTCTACATATTTTATGGAATCAGTATATATTTTTGCTCTGAGATTCCCATGAGACTTACATAAAACATAGATATAACTTCTGTTTAGGCTGATAATGACTTAATTGTGATCATATATAAAAACTCTATTGTTTTATTCCCCTTTCTATTTTTTAATCTCAAAATTTACCTCTTTATTATATTTTATACTCATCAAAAATTTTAGCTATAGTTATTTTTAGTACTCTAGTCTTTTAAGCTTTATACTATAGTTAAATGGTCAACACATGATCATATTATAGCATTAGAATAGTATGATTTTGACTATATATTTCGCTTTGTCAGTGTTTTCTATATTTTCATAGTTTTTTATGTTACTGATGAACATCCTTTCATTTCAGCTTCAAGAACTCTTTTATCATTTTTTTAAGGTGAGTCTAGTGGTGATGATTTCTCTTAGCTTTTGATTGTCTGGGGAAAATCTTTAAATCATACTTGTTTTCTGAAAGATAACTTTGCCAGATAGAGTATTCTTGGTTGGCAGGTATTTTTTTGTTGCTGTTTTTGTTTTTGCCTTTCTACATTGCATATATTATCCTACTCTTTTCTGCCATGTAGAATTTCTGCTGAGAAACATGCTAATTGCATAATGCGTATTTCTTTTTAGGTCACAATCTTTCTCTTTCTGCTTTTAGCATTCTCTCTTTTTCTTTGATATGTGACAGTTTTATTGTAAAGTGACCTGAAAAAAATGTGTTAGAATGAAATAATAGGGTGATATATTAGTTTCATGCACTTAAATTTCCAAATATCTTCCCAGGTTTGAGAAATTAGCAGCCCTTATTTCTTTAAATAAGCTTTCTACCCTGTATCTCTCTTGTCTTCTGGAACACTGATAATTTGTATATTGGGGTTATTTTGATGCTATCTCATATAAAACATAGTTTTTTTTTTCATTTTTAAATTATTTTTAATTTATTCTTCATGATTTGGTTTTTATAAAGTTCCTAGCTTCTTAATTACAAAATCTGTGCTGTTGATTTATTGTACTGCTGATGCTATCGCATTTTTTAATTTCATTCATTAAAATTTTCTGTTCCAGACTTTGTGCTATTCAACCTTCTAGTGCCTTGGGGGTTTTGTATAATTTTCATATTTATGTTAAATGTCTAATTTTGTGTAGATATTGTTTTCCTGATTTCAATAAATGGCTTTTCTATGCTTTCTTGTAACTCATTGAATTTTTAAAAAAATATTTATTTCAAATTCTTTGTCAAATAATTGGCATATTTCAATGTCTTTGTTTTGGTTACTAGGAAATTATTGTGATCTTTTGGTAATGTCATATGTTCTTGGTTTTTTATACATCTTAAAGTTTTGTGTTTTTGTTTTTACATTTGAAATAGCAGTCATCTCTTCAAGCTTTACTATTAATAACTGCCTTCAAAGTAGAAATACCTTCTATAAATTCTGCTAATAATTCAGAAGCTTTCTCAGATCTTATATAAATATAGCTAACCCACACTTTCTGCTCTTTCTGTGGCAGATGTCCTAATCTTGAATGTCTCTTTAAATCTTAAAACACACCAGGCCAGCTGTTAATAGCCTTTCTTTTATTTTCTCAAATATGGCTCTACAGCTTAAGCTTTTGTTTTCTTCCTTGCCTGCAGACTCTGGCTTGCTTCTATACTTTCTATGCGGCTCCCTAGCCTGCTACTAAATATTATTGTAATAACCCTCAGGTGCCAGACATAAAACAAGCAGCAGAGTGAAAGGTAGGTGGAGAAGCAGCATGAGGATCATTGGGGATTCCTGCAAGCTAGCTTTAGGGATCTTCGACTGGGGTTTTCTATGTGGTTCATGAGTAGGCTTCCTAATGGAATCCACAATGCTGTCAGCAGGAACCACATCCCTTTAATTCCATCTTAGAATCTTATGTGCTCTTTTTCCAATCTTCTCTCTTCCCCCAGTCATGGAACTACAATTTTAAAGAATATTCAAATGCCTCTATTTAAGTCTCACATCTGGGGAAGCTTGGCGTTCACTATTCACTCACTTTTTCCATCACATGCTAAATCATGGTTCAAGAAGGTCTCTTTGATTCCTAAAATGTGCTACTGTGGGGTATGGGTAATGAGGGCATTGTGAAAATATTTTTCTTATCCATCCAAATACATCTGTTACTTCTCTGGAAATCTAAACAAAGGCTCTCTCATCTGAGGGTGACTTAGTCAGTGTTCTCCAGGTACTCTCACACCATGGCCAAGAGTTTCTAGAGTCAGTCAGTTCACAGGCTACTGCAGTTTCCACTGCTGGTACTGAGATCTGTTGTCTATTACCCAATGGGCAAGTGGGTAGGAGTCTTTCCAAGTTTTGTGGTGTATGACGCTAGAACTCACAACTCCCAAGAGGCACTTTTGTTAATGCCGAGTCTGTATTGTTGAAGGGGACACAATAAGAGATATCTTAGGGTATCATCATACAGACAATACAAATTTATCAAATTATATATTTAGATGCAGAGTCATAAAATTTTTTAGTTCTCAAACAGAATTCTTTATAAAATTTATGTTTTAATTTTTTACTATACAGACTTTATTTTTTACTTTCTAACTATAGTATTCTGTCTCTCAAAAATAAATATATAATAGGGTAAAAAGAACAAATTTTAGAGTCATACAGATTATGGTTAAATCTTGATTTATCTGACTGCTATGTGTTGTAATTTGAGTCATAAGACAATTATTATGTTTATAAGCACACTAAATTTAGATTTATAATTTACAATTTGAATAATCAAACACTTGATTTAAATATATTAATCAGAAGTGGCAACTAAGAAAAATGAGGAACCATTTGTTACTATGTACTCATTTTATCTCTTTTAATAATTACATCAAACAAACTAATTTTCAAAGGGTGGTCTTTAAAGTATCAATAGCAGCATCACCTAGAAACTTAGAAATGTAAACTTTCCAGTCCCACTCAGGCCTACAATATCAACAACTCTGGAATTGGGACCCAGAAGATAAGTGTTTAAATAAACACTTCAAGTGATAATAATCTATGCTCAACTTTAAGAGTCAATGAATTGGGGTATTAATAGGCTATACAAAAACAAACAAACAAAACAAAAAGGAAGACATGTATTACCTCATTCACAAAATTTGGTCAGTCAGTTGCTGTCTTTGCCTTCAGTCACCATTTACTCCCAACCAAAATATTTATTGATGCTTTTCTCATAGATATTCTTTACTCAAAGGACAGCAAGGAGATGGAGTAATTTTATAACATATGTGAAATGATTTATAGACATCTCAGCACTTAAGAGAAACTCAGGTAGGTGGATATTGTTTGCAGATATTTGATAGAAGACTGGACTTTTGATGTTACCTGGAGTCTTGGACATTTTACACACATCTTGAATTCCTGTGATTTAGTATTGCATCATCCTCATCATGGTTTCACCTCAAAGCTGTAACTTCTTTACAAATTATGTTCTACATGAACATATTTGAAAATTCAGTTTATTTACATCAATAAGACATACATAATGAAGTCTTATTGAGCAAAGTATCCTGTCTTTGAGCAAGGTAGCATAGTAGTACAACAATCATATTTAGAAATTCAAGGGAAAGCTATGTTTATCAGTATGGTAGGAAAACAAACATATTACAAAAAATACAAAGGAGACATCTGTACAAGATTTATAAATTTCACATATTTATGATATTTTTCTAAAATGGGTATATTACTTAAGCCAATGTTTTAGACATTTTATTTGACAAATAGAAATATTCATGACCACCAGACACTTTTATAGGGTCGGTATGAGAAATGAATCAGATAAGAGATATAAAGTGTTGGACAAATAGTAAATTAGAAGTGATTAACAACTATAATGTCAGTCCTCAACTCTGCCACCAGCATTTAAAGTAATTTTGTGATGTTAGCTAATCTTGTACCTTTTGATTTTATTTGTTTATTTAATATTTAAAATTTATTTTTAATTAGTTTTATGTCTACTAGGGAATATAATGCTTAGACATTTATAGACCTCATATAAAATGAGTGGTTTGTATTTGATAATACTTAAAACAACTTCTGCATAAATTGCTTTGTATTACTGCATTTAAGTTACTAGAATCATTCCTCATATATTGCCTCATATAGGTCAGTAACATGTTTATAGGTGATACATAAATATGTTTTAATGTTCCAAGATTTAAATGAATAATTAGTGACATCTTAGTAAATAAAGGTGAATATAATCGACAACAATTCTTAAAATAATCTATAAAAGTTTGAAGATGTTCAGATCCTAAAACATACAAAAGTGACAGATTACACATTTTACCAAGATATTGCAAATAAGAACAAATTTTGACATTTTCTATTAAAAGAATGAAGACATCCATTTCTTGTTTTTTTTTTTAAGTAATGGCATGAATCATTATTTGAAAAATTTCAGAATATTTGCCATTGAATAGCACATTTAGGAATTTAAGTTTTCAACTCATAATATACTAGTCAGGCTGTTGCATTGAAGTTCAAAACTTTTAAGATTTTATAAATTTTTCACTATGAAATTGACATTTGACAGCCATGTTTATTTGACTATTGGAATGTAAATATGGGGCAAAGAGAGCATTGGAGTATGGGCGGACAGATTAGAAGAGAATAACTTGAATGCCATATCTACCATTATCATATCTAATACTTTTTTCACCCCAAAAAAGTTGTAGAAGAAACACTTTATTAAATTATACATGCTGCTGTCTCAAGAATTGTTTTCAAATTCATGTTCTGATCTATTTGTTTGTGTTATTTTGACATAGCAAAACAGTATTATTCCCTTAGCTGATAACTGCATTTTAATGAAGTGTAGTCCTTATATTTCAAAAGATAGAATATTACTTTTACCCTGGGAATTCAGCCCTTTGTCATGTTAAGTTCTATTTCTCAGGTTGATTGCATAAACAAATCTTGTGTGATATCATACCATGCTAGTTTTCATGATTCAGGGCATGTTAGGGCTTAAATGGTCTATTACTATATCTTCACTTGCTTTATCATATTATTTAAAAACATTTTTATATACTCAAATTGTACTCTGCAGGAGAATTTCCTATAGCACTAAGGAACTGTAAGGGACTTTAAAGGGACTTCAAATTTATTTTGCCTCCAGGCAGCAGAGTACCTCAGTTGTATTTTTTTTAGGCATACTTTTATTTTGTATTTAAATTTTCCTCCAAAATATTCTTAAAATATTCATTGTGTCTTGGAACATCTGTCTGTATTTCATTAATCTGTGCATAAATTTCCTCAAAACTGCATTATCTAGTATCCAAAATCTGAAACATGCTATTTCAATAAATTTCTGACAGAATTTGATGCATTTTTTAAAAAAATCATTATTATTAAATATGTCGGGAAAATATTTTTAAAATAATCATATCATTCTGGATCTCTAAAGGTGTTAAGTATTTTCCATGAACTAGACACATTAAACAGCATGTTAATATATACAATAAAATAGTATAATGTTGGAATATCCATATCCTTTTCATATATTAAAAACAAACCAAAATTTAAAAAAAAATATAAAAATATTCTGTACCTTTCTTTTTTTTTTTTTTTTTTTTTTTGGTGGTTCCCTGGCTGGGAATTGAACCCTGACTGTGGTGTTGAGAGCGCTGAAACCTAGCCACTACACCACCAGGGAATCCCCCTATTCTGTACTTTTCTAAGAGCATTGTAGCATATTAAAGGATGATCACAAAAATCTCTAATTCGAACTAGAACATTTTTGAGGAAAGTAACACTATTAAAGTGTCCTGGACTGGGTAATGAATGACAAGCAAACTTAAACAGAACAATGTTTATAAACCAGGACAATGCATGGGCCCCAGAAAGAAATAGCCAGTACATCATCACAAACTTTGTGGAACTATTAGTTAGTTTCCCAGACCCTACTCTTGGACCTTAGAATCATCTGAATGCTTTTCAGTATGAAATATAAATAATCAGTGACACATTTGTTAGGATAGTTAAGAAAACAAGCTTTTCTGTCTCTCTCTTCCTCTTTCTGTCATCTGGATTCACAGGATCAAAGGCTCTAGAGCAGTGGTTTTCAACTGCCAGTCCATGGACCGAATTCGGTCTGCCAGAAATTTCCTGCCAATCCATAAGACAGTTTAAATCACATGGGAACAAATTTATTCTTCTCTTATAAATACATCCTGAGACTATGAAAATATTTTATGGACAGGCAGGAAGTTTCTGTCTCACCTAATCTGGTCAGGAGATGAGGAGTTGAAAACCACTGCTCTAGAAAATGGCAGTACCATGGACAGTTCCAGTGGTACTTCATCCCCAGGTGGAAGACTATCAGTGTTCGTCAGTTTAAGTGAGCAACAGAGCAGTTTTAATTGTGTTCAGTCATAGAGCATGTGGGTTGATTTGTGATAGTCACATATATTATCCTAACGATCCAATCATAGAATGGGAACAGGTGACTTACTTGAAAAGCCTAGAATTGGACATATGCTTATATGGGTTCTGATCCAGATATTGACAATAAGCATTTTAAGGAAAAGTCACTTTAATATATTGAGGTCGCAGTTTTGTTTTTTGTTGTTATTGTTGTTTTGTTAATGTGGCACTTGACTGTTATTAGAGTAATAAATATAGATTCTAAATATAGAGTCTTTAGCCTCATCCTATTTTTATATATCTTCATAGTAATATTGGCTTACACTTTTTTTTTACATCATACTGGTTAGATGATTGTATTAATTTTAGTTTCATAAAAACAAAGAAAGATAAGCCCTCTTTTCCTATTGTCTAGAAAAATTTGTGTGATCATAATTAATTTTTCCATTTAATATTTGATAAAACAGTAGAAACCATCTGTTCTGGATTTTAAGTATTCTAAAGAAAAAGTGACCTCACACTGTTGAATTTTTATTTTACATAGCAGATTTTATTTTGCATGTATAATCGAGTAAAGAACACAAAAAGTGTCTTTTATTTGATGATCTAACATTGTCATTTATATGACTATTTGGACACACTAACAAAACCAAAATGTATAGATAATTATATGCCCATAGGATATTGATCAAGTCTATTTTTACAGCATGCATAATAAATGAGCACTTACATTTTGAATCACAGTAATAAAAATGATCTAAAACAAAGCATTTAAATATGCAAAGGAATAGTATCTGTTTCCTGTATATATGAAAATAGATAGATCTCTCCTTTGAAAGAAGAAAATAGACCTTTGTTTATGCCTTTAGTGGTAGGATAACAAATATTATTTAATGAGGAGTTGCATTATTTTGCACAATCTTTAAGCTGCTCTACAGTAAGGGTTATGTTCGATTTCGACTGGTCATTGTAATGAGCCCCATTATTCATCTCCTAAACACTTCAGTCCCACCCTCAATGGCACTCTAAAGCTAAAATGTACTTTAGGTTAAACTGTCCAGGTTTCAAAATATATCTGTATGTATTTAGGTTCCTTCATACCCTGCTGCTGACAGAAGAAACTCTTGAGATGACAAACAGAGACAAATTTTAAAAAGAGAATTAAAATAAGTGGTTTTTTTTTCCTTTTATGATATCAGCACTTTTAGAAATAATAGTAAAATATTCTTTCTTTAAACTTCTTAATGATTCTTTGATACTGTCTTGTTTCTATTTTTTTGGTTGGTTCCCTGAGCAGGGATCAAGCCCAGGCCACGGTGGTACGAGTGCTGAAGTCTCGCCACTACACCACCAGGGAAACCCCCTGTCTTATATCAATAATAACCATTTCTTCAATATATTTCTTTTTTCCTTTTTCTGCTAAGCTTGAGGCTAACTTACCACTTCTTGTTCTCCTCTACAGGCTATGCCTTCCCAACAGTCCCAGGCACTCTCTAATTTCCTTTTTCTTGAATCCTCCTTAACCTAAGCTCTGATACACAAGGTATCACACCTGTTCTCAGTATTTCCCCATGGAGAGTATTTTCTGTGTTCCTCCATCATTGACACCTCTCCTTTCTTTCTGTAACCTTTGCCTGGTTCTAGGATGTAGGGTGGAGTACAGACCCTACTCTGCTGATCTTGAATGTGTATTTCCTTCTTTCTATGTCTCTTGGTATGTATGGGTACTGTATTATTTTTAATACTTTCCTTCTGTGTAAGAAGGTTCATATTTTAACAATTAGCATTATCTTATGGGAACTTACATGGGTAAGATGTGGAGGTTCTTCAGGTAGTGCAAATCATGGCAAGTTTATAGTGTGGGGAGAATCATAATGTTAGAGGGTTGTAATCTTGGCTTAGCCTAGTCACTGCTCACATAGAATGCCCAGAGGATTTATGCACACAGAAAATAAGAATAAAGAGAACTTGTTAGCATGAATAGGTTTTTTTTATCCTAGTGCAGTACTTTTTATAATATTCCATGAGAATGTGCAAATTCGACTCAAGCCTCAAGCAAAGCCTTTTCTTTTGAGTTTTCTTCCATACTTGCTACAAGTTTGTCAGTTGAAGAAAATGTCACTTGATACATATAAGTGATAAAAGAAACAAGGTAATGCAATGCAATAGTTATTCAGAAGACATAAAGAATGGAAAATAGAATCAGAGGAGAGAAAACTACATGTGTCAACAATCTTTTTAAAACACAATATGTGTGGCTCAATTACTGCTCTAAAATCTGAGTAACTGTTAATTACTCCTCTAATCTGAAGAGGAGAACATAGAAATGGATAGAACATTAGGTAAAAAAAAATTCTATGCCCTCTATATTCTAGTGTCCAGCATAGAATTGTCACACTAAAATATCTCAATACTGTTTATTAAACAAATGACCCAAGAAATGAATGAATGGAAAATCAACATTAATAACTTTAGACTTTATTTATCTCCTTTTTCAAATATATATCAAATACTTAGAATAGTAGTTCTCAACCAGAATTAATATAACCCACAAAGCAACAATTTGAAATGTGTGAAGTTATTTTAGGTAGTCTAGTGACTGCAGATGGAAGATGTTTAGCATGTAAAGATCAAGGACAATGCACACCTCACAGAGTATGTTGGACAGTCCTGCATAATAAAAAATCATGCCATTTAAAATGCCAAAAATGCCCCTGCTAAACAGTACTGACATAGGGTCAACTCTGCATTGGAAGGGTCATGGCATTTCTAAAATGTGTCCTGATCTCAGAGACCAATAATTTTGAGTTAAAATGTAACATGCAGTATAGTCCTATTTATAATATTGGAATAGCAGAAGAAACAAATAAATTAATTTTATAAATAAAGAAGCTTGTAGAAAAGAAAGCTGCACTGCTACCACTGCATCTCAGGAATTAAATTTATAAATATTACTATTGTTAGAGAAGGTACTCCAAGTTCCTTTTTGTTTATATCACTAGATACCAGTTTCGAGTCTGGGCCCATGCATCAGAGTGGCATGTCTCATGTCATAGGCCAATATCCTGGATATAAGAATAACAACCAACAAAATGCCATTATTCCATCTGTGGAAAGCACAATAAAGGTCCTTCAAATACATCCTTGTAACCTTATTCCTGGAACTGATAAATATATTACCCTGCATGGCAAAAGGTCTTTGCAGACATGATTAAGATTAAGATCTTTGGATAGGAACAGTATCCTGGATTATCTAGGTAAGCCAACATAAACACAGAGTTTTTAAAACAGAACATTTCCAGACTCTGGTCAGAGAGATATTTGACATGAGAAGGACTTAACCTGACATTACTGACTTCAAAATTGACATAACGGGATCACTACCTACCAAATGTCCTTGTTTCTATAAATGGGAAACTACTTTCAGATTTTAGCCAGCAAGAAAAACTAAATCTTGGTCCTCCATCTGCAAGAAATTGAATTCTGCTAACAAATTGAATGTACAGAAAAGAGGTTCTTTCCTAAACTTTAGAAAGAGATGCAGTCTGCTGACACCTTCATTTAAGTCTATAGTCTATTTAAGATCTGTAGCACTGACAAAAACCCAACCAAAACAAAACAAAACAATACAATAAAAAACAAACAAAACCAAAAACCAGTAGAGTAATAAATTTGTGTTGTTTTAAGGCATGAAGCTTGTGGTAATTTGTTGTAGTATCAATAGAAAACTCTCATACCCACATGACAAATAAATAACTTTTCAAAGTAGAATGAATTTTGCTGCATCCCACAAGTTTTGGTAGGTTGTTTTCATTTTCATATTTTTCAAGATTTATTTTTCCTTTATTGATTTCTTCTTTGACCCATTGATAATTTATTAGCATGTTTAATGTCCACATGTTTGTGAATTTTTCATTTTTCATCTTGTAATAAATTCCTACTTCCATACCATTGTGATCAGGAAAGATGCTTGATATGATTTCAATATTTTTAAATTTACTAAGAATTGTTTTATGGCCTAACATATGACTTATCCTGAATCCACTCAAGAAGAACGCATATTCTACTGCTTTTGGATTGAATGTTCTATAAATGTCATGTCTGGTATAACCTTTGGGAGATAATTAGATCATAATGTTGAACTCTTTGTAAGTAGAGAAAGAAGAGAAGTGATATTTCTCTCTGCCATGTGAGGATAAAGCAAAGAGGCTATCTATAAATCAGGAAGAGGCTGTCATTAGGAACCAAACAGACTAGTATCTTGAACTTGGACTTCTCAGCCTGTAGATTGGTGAAAAACAAATATTTGTTTTTTTATATGATGCAGTTTATGCTATTTCATTATAGCAGCCTAAACAAACAACTTAGAAAACATTGAAAATACATTTGTAAAAAAAGAACTTCAAAATTGACTTCAAAAGAGATATTAAATATGAATAGTACCTTATTTATTAAAGATACTAATTTTTCGAGACTTTTTATTTTTTAATTACATTTGACATACAGTATAATATCGGTTTCAGGTATACTGCACAGTAATGAGACATTTATATAACTTACTAAATTCTCATTCCAACACATCTGGTTCCCTTTTAACATTATACGTAGTTATTACAATTTTATTGACTATATGATTTCTGCTGCACTTTACATCCCTGTGACTATTCTGTGAGTGTGAATTTGTATTTCTTGATTTCTCCACTTTTTTACCCACCCTTTCAGCTCTCCTCCTAACATGCCAACAAATCTGGTACCCATCTAACACAAAGTTCTTGCAATCTTACTGACTACATTCTCATGTTATACTCTATATCTCATGATTATTCCCTTGTAACAATCAAACTAATATTTTCAATTCCTTTCCCTTATTTTACCCTCTCTCCCACCTCTCTTCCCATGGTAAAGAAGTCCCTCTAACATTCTTTGTGGTGCTCATTTAGTCATGATGAACTCCTTTAGCTTTTTCTTGTAGGAGAAGCTCTTTATCTGTCTTTCAACTTTGAATGCTAATCTTGCTAGATACATTAAACATGGTTGTAGATCCTTTGTTTTTATCATGTTGAATATTTTCTGCCAGTCCCTTCTGGACTGCAAAGTTTCTTATAAGAAATCAGCTAATGTTGTCGAATGGGTATCCACTTATAAGTTACTAATTAAATTTCTCTTTCTGCTTTTATTTTTTAACTTTGGCCATTGTAATTATGATTAATTGGTGTGTTCTTATTTGGGTTTATCTTGTTCGGGACTCTATGTTTCTTGGGCTTGTATGTCTATTTCCTTCATCAGGTTAGAAAAATTTTCAGTCTTTATTTCTTCAAGTAAGTTCTTGATCCCTTGCTTTTTTCTTCCCTTTCTGGTAATATTATGATGTGAATGTTGTTACACTTAACGTTTTCCCAGTGAAATCCAAACCATTCTCATTTTTTAAAATTATTTTTTCTAGTTGTTGTTCTGATTGGGTGTTTTCTGCTGGCTTTTATTACAAATCACTGTTTTGTGCTTCTGCTTCATCTAGTCTGTTCACTCCTTTTATTCCATTCTTTATGTCAGTTGCAATCCTGATCTCTGCCTGGTCCTCTAGAATGGTGTGTATGTTTTCCTCTATGCTTGCTATCTCTCTGTTGAAATTACCATTAAGTTTCCTGAGTATTTTTGTAAGTATTGTTTTGAGCTCTCTGATGGGTTGTTTGTCCCCATCTTGTTTATATTCATTTCTGTTATTTAAACTTAATTTTAGCTCCCTTTCTCTGGTTTCTCATTCTGGCAGCCTCTCTGTTTGTAGATATGTTGCTCCTTAACCCAACACTCACTGTTGCTGTTTCTTTGGTGTTTCCTGCTGATACTTGGTAGCCAGAGGTCTGGGGGAGAGGCAGGCAGAATTTTTGTCTTTGTTTTCTTCCTGGGGCTGTGAAGCCATGCAGGTAGTATGGGCTTATGTCTTTCTCTTCTTGGTTTGCTCTGAGGACTCTGCACTGAGTCTTGGGGTCAGTCCTGTATGCTGGTTTCTCAGACTGAG
This sequence comes from Lyroderma lyra, assembly GCA_004026885.1. NCBI lineage: Eukaryota > Metazoa > Chordata > Mammalia > Chiroptera > Megadermatidae > Lyroderma > Lyroderma lyra. Next base: position 58,084 of record PVJL010006874.1, on the reverse strand, counting down.
CTGGTTATACACCAAGAAATGTATGTGCAGCTCACTCTTTATTTCTCCTTTCTGGCCAGAACGAGGTCCCACTGTGGGTGCTCACTGTTCCTATCACTCCCCCTCCTCTTGAAACCAAAGTGAAATAGAACCATCATTTCTCACTTACCCAGTCTTCATCTCATGGGTGCCAAAGTGAGGTCTGATTGGGGTGTTTCACAGTTCCTGCCTCTGCGTCTACTTTCTCTGTCCCACAGACCTAGTAAGGTCCAGAAAGCTCACCTGTGTATTTTATCCTCCTCCCTCTACCAGTGGTAGAGTTCCAACAGGAACCTGTATATGGCCCCTGTCTCTACACTTCACTGTTCTTCTCCTCTGTTTGCCTCTCTGCTTGCAGATACTTTGATGTGATGAGCAGGTTTCTCAGCTGTGTCTATGCATTGCATAGGGAGTCCTTGGTTGAACTATAGATGTTTTATTTGTTGAAATCTCCAAGGGAGTTTTTCAGGTGTCTTTCTCATGCCACCATTTTGTTTGAAAGTCTCTAAAGATACTGATTTTGTAAACTAAATTTATAAACTGAAAAGCTTCCAGGAAGAAAAACCTTAGGTCTAAGAGACTAAACTGATTTATTCTATCAATTTTACATAAACTATTTCAGAAAACAGAGAGGACAAAATGGAAATACTACCCAATTGAATACATGAGACCTGTATTATCATGATATCAAAAACAGAAAAGACATTACAAGAATGAAAACTAAGGACTAATGGTCCTCCTAAATGTTAATGCAAAAAATCTTTAACCAAATATTAGCTAATTAAATATAGCTATACATAAAAAGATACTACACCAGAGCTTTGAGTTGGATTTATCTCAACAATGCAAGGTTGGTTTGATATTTATAAACCAATCAATACATCTTGCCATATCTACAAACTAAAAAAAGAAAAAAATCATATGCCAATCTCAATAAATGCAAAAACTTTTTTTGAATTTGAGAAAATTTAACACTCTTTGATGACAAAACTTTTTCTTCTAACTAAAAATAGAAAGAAAATTTATCAACCTAATATAAGAAATTTATGAAAACCAACAGCTAATATTTTACTTAATGGTTAAAAACCTGAAGACTTTCCCTCTAAAATTATAAACACAGAAATAATACCCATTTATCATTTACATGATGCTCTTAACATTGCAATAAGGCTAAAGTAAGAGAGAGAGAGAGAGAGAGAGAGAGAGAGAGAGAGAGAACTGTTTTATTTGCAGACTATAGAAATATGTGCAGGGAATTCCCTGATGGTGTAGTGGCTTAAGACTTCAGCATTGGCACTGTCAGCGCTGCGGCCTGGGTTCAATTCCCAGTCAAGGAGCTGCCCACATACCAAAAAGCAAAAAAACAAAACAAAACAAAAAAAAAGAAATATGTGCATAGAAAAATCCTATGTAATCTCAGTAAATGATTGTTAGAATGCTGCATGCATTTGTACTTATCATATTGATTGTAGAGTATAGCAATTTCTATTGAATTTATATATAAATGGGAAATAAATATCAATAAAAATAAACAGAAAACACTGATGAGAAGGAGTGAATCTTCCAAGCATTTAAGTATTATTCAGAGAGTTTTGGTTATTTAAAATTTGAGCAAATGCATGTTATATTTTTGTGCCTGTTATAACCAAGTATTAGCATCATCCAGCAAATACTATGAGAAAATTCCACCTTCCTACAGCTATAGCTACAGATAGAAATGGAAATAATATATTTTGAGGAAGTTTTTTAAGTGAAGATTGCAGCAGCAGGAATGTTTTTGCTTATTGTCATTTTATGTAACAGGATGTGGTAATAATATCATAAATTATAAATAAGGAAAAATTATTTGCATTTTACCATTAAAAAACCCAAGTGAAACAAGCTTTTCTTTAATACATAGTAGAGGAATATGTATTTATCATCAAAAGATATTTATCAAAACAAGTCTCAATTAGTCTCATAAATTTGACAATGTAAAAGCTTGTAATTGAGACAACAAACTTTTGATGTCATTTAAAAAAGTTAAATGATTTGGAATCTATATAGTATGAGTTCTACAAGAAAGGGCTATTTTTGTTCTACTGTTCAAGAATAATTATCAAATATTACAAAAATGTATTGAGGTTACCATACAATTTAGATCAACTTTGACATTAATGGAATATAACAAAAACAGTATGAAAAATTATAATCTCCAGTGGAAAGTTACATAATTGCAGTTACTTAACTAATCCACTATTAATGAGCACATAGCCTAGCAAAAGCTAAAGCATTTGGCAACAGAAAATATTGGCAGTCTAAAAAGTTATGGATTTAATCCTGAAGGGTACTATTTCTGTCACTATTAGTGACAGCTTACTTACCATCTGATGGATTTTAGATCTAACTCATTTTTTTTCAACCCAGAGGCTGCAAGTCTCTACTGATCTGTGTTAGTGATTTCCAATAGGACATTATTACTGCTTAACATTTATTATTCATTAAAAGAGCTTTCTTCCAGATCTGTGACAATTTTCCTGTTTAACAGTTATTGTGCAAATGTCACTAAGTGAGTAAGGATAAGGGTGAGAAAGATTCAAGAAGAAGTTGTGTGAGAGAGAGAGACACTGAAGAGAAGAAAAGAAGGAGGAGAGAAAGGAACAAAATAGTTTTAGAAAGCAATATTACTTGGAAGATAGAAAAATCTATTTACTACTATAAAGAGGTTAAAATTTCACCATTTCCCATGGAGAGAGTACTGAGATTAACAATAGATGTTTTTTTAGTGACAATAACTTTCACCAATTTAATATTTAATATGTATCAAATGCTCAGTTATTATGAATCAATTATTTATTCCTCATGTTAAGAGGCTTGGACTTTATCCTACATATAATAAAATGATATTGAAAATATTAGAGCAGTCAGATAACAAGCTCAAATTTGTGATTTTCAGAGTACTTTGCAATATTGACATTGGATGATTAGAAAGTGGTGATTTGAGAGACCAGGAGGATTGCTGTCACTAATAATAAAGACAAAACTAACAGGAGGTTAGTTATATATTAAAGAAAATAAAAGAGACCAATATAACTAGAGTGGAAGTGGAGAGTGATAACAATAAGAGAAAACATCAACACATCATAAAGGGAAATGTGGACCATTATAAGGACTTTGGTCCTTTATTCTGACAGAGAATGATCAATGATTTTGTCTAAAGGAGTGTCACGGTATGGCACATTTAAAGAAGATTACTCATGATGACACATGGCTAAACGATAGTAGAGTTAGGAACAACAATAACGACAATAAAAGCCAGTTTAAAGGTTATTGTCCTTAAACCTGGAAGAGAAACTCCTGTCTTGGACACTATTCTTACTTTTTTATTACTAAGAAACCCACGGAGCAAAGAGGATGCCTCCAGTTCCCACAACAGAGAATCCATGTCTTTTCTTCCCATTCCCTAGGAATCTGGAACCCTAGAAATCTTGATTTAATTGGGTAAGTTTTCCTTTCTAAGAGTAGAATGCTCCACTTCTCTATGCAAGGGTGGCATCATGGGCATACAACCTGTGGAGTGTCACAGGTCCAACACTCAGAAAGGTCCCTCATTTGATTTACTGCACTGCCGTCACTGTTTAAAAATTCTTAATTTTATCTTTGAACTTGTACTTTGAAGTGAAGTTCAATTAAATAATCATCTTGTACCTAAGATACACACAATCCACATGTAAGTCATTTCTTGCCATCTTACTCATATGTAGAGTTCATGATGTTCTGTGAACATAATGGATCTGCAGCGCTCCAGAGTTAAACAACTTGCAAAGTGAGAATCAGAAACTATGCTGTATTATAATTGACTAAGTGGCAAATGGAGGTGGGCTGACAGCTACAGAGGTCATATTTTCAGTTCAAGTAAGAAATTGGTTTACTTGTAGAAAGAAGAAAATGGTGTTCTGGAAGCATGAACAACTGAAGAACTCAACCATATCTTTTGTTACTTTCTGTATTAGCCAAACACTTACATGGACAAATGGTAAGAAAAGCAATAAAAAGAAACTGCAACCATGGTTTCCTTTCCTCTCTGTTCCAACCCTTACTTATGAGTAAGTTGAAGGTAAAAAATGGTTGGTAAAATATGCACATATGAAGAGGTGAAATAAAAACAATTGAATTAGTATATGCAGCCATTCTACTGTTTTGATAAGAAAAAATTTATATTCATACACAAATTCAAATACAAATTGTAATTTCAGTGATGCTGCATACAAGTAAAAAGTTCTTGTATTTGAATGTAAAACTGGAATGCACGACATACAAATGAATGGCAAAATGTATGCTAATATACAATATTAATTTTTATATATTTAGTTTAGCAGAGAATAGCAAATAAAAACACAATGACAAATTGAGAGACTACAGAAAAAAGAAAAAGGCTTTGTGTTTAGCAACTTTAATGATAAGTCATTTTTCCCCTAATTTTTGAACAAGGTATTTAGTGTTTTAATTTTGTACTGGACTCCACAAATAATTTAATCACCCCTGGGTACATGCATCCCAAGTCTGAAGGGTGGCCAAGAGATGGTTGTTTTCAGAAGTTGTAAGTTAAAATAGAATGTGCAAGCCTAATTGTGTATTTGTATGAGAGTTCTTATATATACTACAGCAGGGTGAGGGGTAGATAAGAAGAAAAGGAGAAAGGCTTAAAACTGCTAAAGGCAACATTTTGGCTCTTTCTTTGTTTCCATATTTTACTTAACCATTTTTAGACATTGAAATATTTAGATGTATAGCGTGTGGACTTCTATTTGTACTTTTAACCTGAACCCACAAATATTTAAGAAGGAAACTATTGCTATATTTTAGATGAGGAATGATGGTGGCATAAACTATATGATGATAAGGACCTGGATGTATTTTTAAGGAAAAACAACAGTATTTGTTGTAGGAATTGAATGTATAGTGTCCAGGAAAAGCAGGTGTCCACTAAGACTCTAAGCATTTGCACTTGACTCATAAATGTATAGAAGTGTATGAGTATACCAGTCTGCTTTACATTTGGTCATTTTCCAGGTTTTGGTGATTATGAATAAAGCTATTATAAATATTCACTTATAAAATTTTGTGTGAACAAAAGTTTTTTCTTTTAATAGGTAAATACCAAAGAGTGAACTTGCTGGATTATATCACAAGTATACTTTTAATTTTATAAGAAATAAGAAATTTCCAAAAGAACCTTACCATTTTCCATTTTCACCAGCAAGTTTTAAAGGTTGTTGTTCAAGAATCTTGTCAGCATTTGGTAATATCAATTTTTAGTTTTAATTTTTATCATTTTATTATGTGGGTAGTGATATCTCATAATGACATTAGCACTGCTTTTTTTAAATGACCAATAACATTGAATATCTTTTTTATGTGCTTATTTTTCATCTATCTCTCTTTGGTAAAATAAATGTATCTTTTATTGATCTTTTATTGTTTTGTTTGTTTCTTAGTATTCACTTCTTTATATATTTAAAATAAAAATTGTCAACTGTGTAATTTTGAAACACGTCCCAATTTGTAGCATGTGTTTTTATTCCCTAAATGTGTCTTTAAGAGAACAAACATTTTAAATTTTGATGTAGTCCAATTTATCAACTCGTTTGTATATTTACAGTCAGTGTTTTGAGTTTGTCTCAAAGGTCAGAATTTAAGATACTGGTTTTGGACAGTCAATATGAAGATTGCTACAAAGCTATAATACTAAGTAAAATTACCTAGGAAAATAATAACAATAAAGAGAAGTATAGATTTGAGTTCTGTTCCACAGAGTATTCTAAATTTTACATATGAGAAAGATGAGAGATATTCAGCAAAGGGGTACAGATGAGAATGAAACGAAAGCCAATTGGTAGAATTGTTTCAGAGGAGAGAGAACAGATCAGCTGTGTGAACTCTCCCCAAAAGTCAAGTGAAATGAAGCCTAAGAGCTGATGTTAGAATAACAAATAACAATGATGTGACCAGTGAAAACAAAAACCTGATTAAATGTTAATTCTAAAAGACACCTGGAAGAAGACAAGTCTTATCAACACTTTTGTATATGTTTTCCTCTTATACAACTGAATAAAATCAGTAAAATAGAGATTGTGGGAGTGGGATCAAGGAAATTATATTTTAATTTGAGTGGAACATATTTGTAATGATCTTGGCCTTCTTAAAATAATGCAGTAGAAAGAAAGAAAGCTAATGTAGGAAAGAGAAAGAAAATCTTGAGGACTTTCTCTTAAAAATCAGGAAAAATATCTGCATGTATATAAAAAGTTTGATATTAGAAATGAGGGCACTCTTTCATTTATTGAAATATGAGGGAAGGCAGAGAATTTGGGCACAGATCTGTAGATAAGTTGATGGATTCATTCCTAGATACTATATAGGTGTTCAGATCATGCCCATTTTTACTGTTTGTTTTCAGTAAAATAAAAAAAAAAGCATTGAATCAAATTATATCCTTTCATTATGACTTTTATGTAATTATTATTGACAAATCATTATGGATCCATTAGTCAAGTCCTCTCTTTCTGGTATATTCCTATCTTAAAATACCTGAGTGTTTTATTTTAAAATATTTTTAAGTTTAGAAAAGTACTTATCATTTTTATGCATAGTTTTGAGTTATAAAACATGTCTAATGCTAGCTCAGGGATCATGAAGTCCTACATGTGCTTATTTACAAGTAAAATAAGTTAATTTGCTCAGTCCCTTTATACCCCTCTAGTTGCTTTATCACATGGAACTAATCAAATTTCTCCTCCCAGGTTATATCTCTGTTCTGACAACAAAATTGCCAGTTTTCATGAAGTATAAGCAATAGAAAATAGTGGTGTCAATCTTCAATGCCACTATTATGTACTAGTTTTGTCATTGTTCTGACATTACAATATACAGAAAGAAATCACTGACACCAAGATATATGTAAACCAAATTTGGAACTTCCAAATTGGATTGACTTTTTATCTATTCCCTAGACCATGTCCCTTCAGTTGTCTGGGAATATTAGTAACAATACAGAGGTACTTCTATTTGCCTAAATATAACCAGGTTAAGAAAACTTGTTTTATGAGAATTTTTCAGAGATAAAAGTATGGCTGTGAGAACAAGATAATAGTACCAAATCACAAATATTCTCATGGTAACTTACTTGATTACTTCTTGGAATATTATGGTACTTCATGGTACTTCAATATATGTTCAATAACATAAGTTTATTAATATAGAAAATAAATTGTTAATATAAAAACATAAATTTTGACCCCAAATCTTTATAAATGAATGTTTATTTTCTTGCATTTGTACTATCAAAGACCATATTATCATAATGAATTCTATGAAGACATAGAAAACATAAAATATGTTACAAAAAATAATTGCCCTGGTTATTTGTGATTTTCTTCATATTATTTTTCTCTTTTGGAAATTCACGAGCCTGAAAAATGTGCTAAAGATCCTGATAAGTGATTTAGTGAAAAAATTCATTTTTTTAGCAAGTTTGTTAGCAAGATGATGCTTAAATTTATTGGACTTTATTTTTTGTAACATTGCCATAGCAGTCTATCTATCTATCAACTATCTTCCAAGGAATAAGACTTTCTTGGCACATTAAAAAAATTGTAAATATTGTAGTACCAAAACATTTAAGATTATAAATTTTTATCTAACAATATTTTTGGAACTTGAACAGTTTATAGTAGAGGTAGAGCAGGGAATTTGTATTTAGACACGATCCATAAAGTCAAAGTTGTAACTATGGAATAAGAAGTATAAAAATTCTTTCTTTTGAGGAGGGTATATCATTAAAAGAATCCTCAAATGTTAAATGGAGTGAGCTTTTTAGTTTTAAAAGAAATAAGGGGTTTATTTGTTGATGAAAATAGAACTAACAACTTGAATAGTCCAGTCTAAAACTTGTCAAACATAAAAGAGAAGGCAAGGGTTGTGCAAATAAAGAGAAGATTTTTGGTGTTTTCATAATATATGGTGTCACGTGGCATGTTGGGAAACTGGGAGTAGAAGGCTCATCTGCCATCCCACTACAGAAAACAAGGAATGTCTTCACACACACACACACACACACACACACACACACACACACACAGTGTGGTCTTGACCTGCTTCTGCTCATAATTTTTAAGATATTGATTCATTAAGATTATGAGAGAATAAACGCATTCATATGAGATGGCATATTTCCTAGGTCAAATTAACCATTCCCAGAACACACATATGTATATGCACTATGATAGTCAAGTGATAATAAGAAAAGTACAACCATTAAGGAATTTCTTACAAAATAGAGCTCACAGTACTCAAAGAATTTGAAACTCTGAAACTGTAAGAGCAAACTGAGAACTTGATTAATTTTCTATGTTGAGTGAGCAGTGGGCATTTAAAAGAATAGAGGGATGAAATGAGATGAAGCAGCAGAGACAATGAACTTTTTTATTTTCCAGAATGTTATCTGGGCCTGATAGGTCTCTATATCACTTGCATTAAATATTAAGTATTATTCAATTTGAAATACAATCATAAGCTAATAAAACTAAAGACATCTAAAAATAATTGAGAAAAGGAGACTGTCTTAAGAATTTTGAAGATCTTTCTTATTTAAACTTTGAGTTTTATTCATGGTGACACAGGATCTGGCATACCCAAAAGAACATGTTAAGGAAATAAAAAGAAATATTGACTTATGTCATCAGAAAAGTAATGTTTCAATCTATGTAAAAGTACTACAGAACATGATAAAAAGTTCTCTTTTTTTCATTCAAACTAGATTGTGGTGAACAAGAAAAATCTTTTAAGTTAGCATCTAAAGTTCCAACATTGCTTTCAGATAAAATAACTGTAATTAAAGTATGTATTCTTTTTCTAGATTAAATGAATAGATTCAATAGACTTTTTGTGGTTACTGTTTTTTAATTCTTTATGTAGATAAAAGATATATTGACAGGCACTATTGAAAATTTCAGTTTAAGTAGAAATCCCAAGTTTGTAACAGTGAGTCTTCGACAACAGAAGGTAGTGCCTTCTCACAGATGTTAGATCTCTCCCGGCAGTGAGAACTTCAAAGCAGATTAAAGTCACTGAGAGTGGAATGTGGCATCAGCAAAGTCATTCAACTGCTAGTCGTACTGCATATTTACTCACAAAATAGAGATTATGTATCAGGCAATAAAGCACAAAACCTTGAAGGGCTTCATTATTGCTTTTGATTTTGCTGATTGCTTATTAACTGATTCTCTTCAGCCACCTGGTTGTTCTAAATGAACAGAATGCACTTGTATTTTACATGATTATTGGCACAGTGATTGAAAGTAGGAATCATTCCAAGAAAGTGTTTAGTATGTCCTTGACCATGTGAGAAGCAACCAATAAGGAGGAAACCTGCCTGAATAGAGCCCATTATGCTTGATACATCTGCAAATAACAGCAAATTGAAAGATTGCAAGCTAATATAATGACTACAAGGACACTCTAATGAAGCATTTCTTATATTTAACTTCCTAGTGGGTGCAAATATGGAGTTCACACTATGAGTATTTGACACCTGCACCTCTCCTGGCATCCCACTTACAATAATTTTAACTCTAACCATCAGAAAATATACTTTTACTTTAGCTCGCGTATCTAAACTTTAGCTAGCATTCTTCAACTAAGATATTCTTAAATATCTTAGTGATTTTGATAAACTATATCCTTTTAATGTTTAAATGCTTTTCAAACAAAAACTTTGGTATAATGAATTATAACCCTAAGTGATTTCTTATATATCCTTATTCTAGCAGTACTATTGTGTCCTTAATATGTGCTCTTGTCGTTTAAATGCCTGGGTTGTTGTTAAAATTTTCTCATGTCCACACTTACCTTTTTTTATTAAGAGGAAATATAGTCAGGTTATTACTGGGGCACTGTCAAATCCAACTCAATGCCATTCCCATGACTTACTTCCTACAAAAGTTTTCCATGTTGAGGAACATAGAAGGAGGCAAGGTTAAGGTCTAGTTCAATGGAGTAGAACTTGGTATGGGAATCTCCACATAACCTGTTTTTAATGATCCTAACTTATTTTTAGTGTGACAAGCACTCTATTTATATGTCTCCTCAATTCTCTTTTCTAGAATTTTCACTTTTAACAATTCTTCATGGTCCCTGGTAATTGTTAAAAGTTAATAGTCTCATTATAGAAAATTATCTCAATGAATCATCTCAATTCAAATAGGTCAACTATGACTAGATACTGTTGTATTAACTACAAATGCAGACTTAATGTTGCCAAAATGAGTCTTCCCAAAAGAATACCCTCTGCTAGCAGAGGTACATGTCATGTCATTGACCAAATTATCATTCATATAATAACCTTTACTTTAAGCTTTAGTCATCCTTCTTTATGGTGAGAAATTAGCCTGAAAAATAATAAAAAAGAAAAATAAGTTTTTTATTTTTTACTTTGTTTCTCTCCATTGTAGAGGCTCATAATTTTTAAAAAATTGTCAGAGGTAGCACATAAGTTCTTGTATAAAGTAAAACCTTAGACGAAAAATATAAGGTATATTTTAACTATATATTTTTCAGAGAGAACGGAGGTTAAAATACAGATAGCATTTTAAAAGTATAGTAATTTTATAGACTTGGGAATAAAAGGCTATAAGAGAATGTCAAGCTGCAGATCTCAATGTGTCATTGAAGTAAAATATGATGGATTACTCCTATCAAGATACCAGAATCTATATTCTTCTTTAACTGAGTGCACATTTTCAAAGTCCAGCAATCAGGCTTCCAAAAGCTTCTTCAGTGTTCAAAGGTGAATCCTGTCAAACTGATAGCAATAATTTTGCATCATTTGCCTTTATATGTAAGAAATTTAACAGTTTTTCTTCTATTAACTGACTGTACAACTATAAGGAAGATAGCCTAGAATCTAGATATTAGATAAGCCTTTTAAGTCTTCAAAGAGTTTTTCTAATGTTATAATTGTTTTTTTAGGGGAGTTTTAGTCATGTGATATCTTAGTTTTCTTCCAGAGGTTTTCCTTTCTCACTGAGAATTTTATTGTGATGCTACTTAGCATTTTTAAATTATTTTCAAAGTTAGCATGAAAACAAATGGTTGATTTTTCTTCCTCATTTTTATTTATCTTTCCTTAAAATCTGAATGGAAGAAAAATTAATTACACATGAGTGTTCTAAACAAAGAATGAATTGAGAAGGTGGGCTAAGCAACCACTTTGAAAATATTTTGATAAAAAAGGAGAAGAAAGGGGCTCAAAATACATAAATTAAAATTGTTATAGCCAGGCAATAAATATTTAACCTCTTTATGAAAATTTATCTGTTATTTTTCTATCTTTAATTACCTGCATTATTTACTCTTTCATTCATTTCTTTGTTCATTCATGCATAGATTCAACAAACACTTATTGTGTGACCACTACATTGTAGGAACTGGGCTACATTAGTGAACAAAGCAGGCAGTGTTATTGCCCTAATTGACTTTGTAATTGAAGAATAAAATTTATTCTAGGAAGGAAAGATTCTCACACACTCTACTTTCTTCTTATGGGTTGTATCACCTCTCTCTCTCTTTCCTTTAAGGAAGTGACAATTCACAGTAGAACCAAAACCTGTTTTTCAGTTACTAATGTTTGGAACTGATTTTTAATGCACATAGTTTATTGTGAAGGAAAATAAAGACAAGGTCTTTGAAGGTGTAAGGAAGAAACCTAGAGTGAAACAATGTAAGTGAGAAGAATACAAGAGGCCTAGCAGTTAGCGTCCCAGAAGTCGAGGTCAATGGAAGCTCCAGGGAGTGACCTTGGCTCCAGAACCTCATCAGCTAACTATTTAAGAAGATAGCTTTTATTTGTGCCCAGGACTTTCTAGTGGTCCTTTGAGAATGCTGATATTACCAAACTTATAATACTCTGGGTTGTTTACATTCCCCCATATACAGGGCTGGAGAGAGCCCTGAGTTGTGACAATGCTTAATAAATTCTCAATTATGCTTTTAGTAGAGCATAGCTGTTAAATTGTTGGGTTCAATTTGTGACTCTGGCACTTACCTGCAGTGAGCTGTTTGGTGAGTTACTTAACATCTCAATTCTTCAGCTTCAAGTGTGAATAGAGATAATAACGTTTTGCTAATAAGTTGTTGCAAAGAATAAGGGGTTGCTAGATGTAAGTGATATATCTATAATCACTTACAATGGCACCCATGACATAGTAAATCCCAATAGATGTTAGTATTACCTTCTTGTCCCCAACTATGGACATTAATGATAGCTTTAATTTCCAGAGAGCCGACAATTAGGTAAGAAATCTTAATTTCATTTTGCATTTCTTTCCTCCTCCACAGCTCCTGCATCTAATCCATCATTGAGTCTTGTGAGTCCTTTTAACATTTGTAGCTTTAATTCTGATAATAACATATCAATGGAATGAGACATCTGGCAATAGCTTGGAAAGATCACAGAAGGAACAAATTTATGGTTGACCATCTCAAAGATCAGTGGAACTCTATCTACTCTAAATCTGTGATAATAGTGTCTCTTTAAAATCCTTCCAGGAAAATTTTCAACTATAACTGCATTGATATTTGCAATGTCCAGTTGCTGGGTGGATATAAACTAGAATGCATGCATAATGTTTTATTATTCATGCATATTTTAACAAAAGATACATGTCATTGTATGTTATTTTGTGTCAGGCACACTTCCCAGAATACTATAGTATAAAACTCTCAATTAATAATAAATAGGTGATGCAGATACTGTGTAAAATTATTTATATTTTAACTTCTATTTTAATATATACAATTAAAATTAAAAGTTTGAAATGATAAAATTTGAAACCTTTAGTATATCTCATTTTTTGTGGTCAATATTGTTATTCTTGTATATTGGCTTTGGAAGATATTGCCTAGATAGATCTGTATGATTTTATTATATCTTTAATTTTACATTTCATTTATTTATTGCTGATATATATGGAAATCAATTGAATTCTATATATCAACTTTGTATCCTGTAACCTTGCTAGAGTTGTTTATCAGTTCCAGGAGTTCTTTTGTTAATTCTTTAGTATTTTCTACGTAGATGATAATGTCATATGCAAACAAAGAAAGTTTATGTATTCTTTCCTATCTATATGAAAAGCATTTTTCTTGCCTTATTACATTAGCAAAGACTTCTGGTACCATGTTGAAAAGGAGTGATAAACATAGACATTCTTGACATCTATTAACACCTGCGATTAATGGGAAAGCTTCAAGTTTCTCATCATTGAGTATAATGAGAGGTTATGTAATTAGTCTTCATCAAGTTTGGAAAGTTCCTCTCTATTCCAGGTTTATTGAGAGTTTTTATCATGAATGGATGTCTCACTTTGTAAAATATTTTTCTGCGTCTATTATTATGATCCTCTGATTTTTTTTTAGTCCATTGATGTGATTAATTATGTTAGTTGATTTTCAAATATTGAACCAGCTTAGCATCCCTGAGCTAAATCCCACATGGTTGTGATGTATAATTATTTTTATATTTATTGAATTAGGATTTTTACCTTTATTCTCATAAAAGATATTGATCTGTAGTTTCCTTGTAATGTCTGATTAATGTGTGAGAGCAAGTGACATATGAACAAAAAATAAGCACACAGTTCAAATAAGTGTTATAAAACATAGTACTACTTTTTGCTAATTTAAATTTATAAAACATTTTTTGTGCATTTTTCATGTGTTTTCAAAGTAAGGTAACTATTAAGTTGTCCCTTTTATGGTGTGTTGCTAAATACTTTTCCTCTCTTATGATTATATACACTGTCCTCTAGTCTATATTTTATATCTGAGTATTACTGGGCTACATGTACTGCTTACCTCATAAGAATGTCATCAAAAGAAAAATGAAATCAATATTGTGAAAGAACTCCCAGCACCAAAAGAAATACATTATGTAAATGTAGCATATGATTACTGATAGCATTATTATCCATTAGAATGCCAAATATTCTTTATCTAAGAGCTAAGCAAATGAAGGATCATAAAAAAAAGTTGTTTAATGTTTCACTTAGGCAAACATTAAATAAGGGTGCCAGTACATATTTTTTCTTTAATCATGAAATATAAGAGCAACTCAGAATTTTACTTGCCTTTTCTTGTTATATAGTGTTTACATGCTCATTTTCCTCCTTCTGTATAGTGACTATGATGTGTTTGCATAGTAATTTTCATTCACTAAGTGCTGTACAATAATTTATTAGTCAATATTTCTTCAACATATACAATAACTTAATAAATGTCAATAAATTTTTATGTGAAATGATGGCATAAAGGGGTCTTTTTCTTAGCTTATTTATCAATATTTTTAAAAATAAGGAAATAAGTTAGTTCAGATTGCACAGTCAGTGGATGAGCTGAAATTACAACTCAGAGTTCTAGTTTTTATCATCTGCAACAGTGCTTCTTAAACTTACAGAATTTGGCAACCCTGCTGGGCAATTTTTTATGGTTTAGAAATCCAGCTTCTAAATATAATATTGAGACAAAAATCTAAGATGACGAATCAGCTATAAATTAAACGTAAGCATAGTGATCATACTTTCTTCCCTGGAAACAAACAAAAATGCCTCATAGAATTCCAATGTTCTTTGGAACATGGTTTGAATGATAATAGCATAAACCATGTACTAAAAAGTGTGTTATGGGCACCACTTGACTTCATTTAGAGTAGAATTAATTGGCATACAAGGAAAATACAAAGTCTATACATTTTTTCTTTTTTTTTAACTGAAGGATATCACAAAGCCTGTGATATACTCATTTGCAGTACGTCTATATCAAAGATGGATTTAATTTGTGATATACTTCCCAAATACTTAGCCATAGAATATTTTTTATCAAGAAAAATCTGTTTAACACCAGTGGTCCTCTAACATAAAATCTATTTAATCACCAAGAATATAGACTAAATGTTTCTGTCCTCCATAAATTCATGTTAAAACCTAATCCTCGATGTTATGGTGTTTGAAGGTAGAGCCTTTAGGAGATAATTAGGTCATGAAAGTGGAGTCCTCATTAATGGAATTACTGTCTTCATAAAAAGAAAAACAGGAGAGGTGTCTCTTGACCACATGAGGATATAGAGTCAAAAAAGTCTACAAGTCAGGAAGTGGGTTCTCATCAGAAATAGATAATGCTGGCTTTCTAGCTTTCAGCATCTAGAACTGTAAGTAATAAGCATTTTCTGTTTAAGCCACGCAATCTAGGATACATTGGTAAAGTATCCCAACTGATTAATGTGTCTTCACACCTTATAAATTATGAGAATATATAATATTCAGAGTAGGCTATTATAAAGAGGTAAGAACTAAATTATAAAGTTTAAGTACAAAGTTACATTTGTCAATCTTTGCATTTATTGAATATTCAAGTTTTATTTCTTTTATAAAAAGCAATGGGTATATGTTTTGAAGTATGATGGCTTCTGATATTGATGTCTTTAATTTCTGTACTGACACTGATTACCACAGATTGAAAGAGAGTCATTCTTTTACACATTTAGTACCTTGATTGACCATTTGTTCCCAAGCACAGTGCACTGGAAAAAAATCTATAAAACTATTAAGTATAAGAACTTATGATCTAATATGTTAGGAATAAAATCTAGAAATCTTCTTTTAAAACAAATTTCCAAGTAGTCCTGTTGAATTTAGAATTTTAAAATCTAAAATGTTGTTAATGTTCTTTGGCAAAAATTATCAAATGGGAAGCCAAGCAAAAGGTTCTCTACTATCTAAATCTGTCTCTCCCTCTTCATCACCCTTTAGGATTTGAAGGGTTGTTATAGCTTTGAGTCAAGTAAAAATTGGATCACTTTGTTTCCCCAATCATTTTTTTTTCCTACAGTTTCTCATCAATTAGAAAAGTTTTTTTTACCTGTCTAGAAGTGACTGTTGATGTCATCTCCCACTTTTGTGAGATGATGTCTGCCCTCCTATATCTTCCTAGAGACATAATGTAAGAATGTTCACATGGAATATGATTTACACTGCAGAAATAAAAATCCATCAGTTTAATCACTTCAGTACTTTCAAAGTATCATTTATTTGGAATTTTTATTCTTTCTCAAATATTCATTGAACATCTACTAGTTACTAAACACAACTGTAGATACAAGGACAATAGCATCTTGTCTGAAACAAATTAGGTCACACAAAAATCACCAAAAACATATTGTAAATTCTAAAAGTAATTCACTTATACTGATATTTTGACTTATTTCACTGGATCAAATGTAATTGTTCATCACCACTAAAGTTGAAAAAAAATTATTATTAAAAAAGAGATTTTAAAAACAACACCAGTATTTTATTCTAATCCTTTGGTACTTTTTTGTATCATGGCTAGATGAAATAACTAAGGAATATTGTTTATATGCAAGCATTGATTTGTATCACACTGGTACTGATAATTATTTTATTCTTTGAAAGAAGAAACTCAAAAACTATTATCATTCAGTATTTGTAGGTTTTCATAATTCAATATTTAAAATCATATATATATATATATATATATAATCTCACAAACTTAATTTTGATCACCAGTTTTATGAAGAATTTGGTACTGTTTTCTCTTAAATCTCTACTTATTATTTGATACCTATGGTATACTTTTAGCATGGAATATTAGTACCCACATCATTAAGAGTACAGACATTAAGCAAAGCATTTATAGAAAAAGATAAATAGGTGTTTTATCCTGAGATAATAAGAAAAATAGCAAAAACTCCAATTCATGAATTATTTACCATATGCCATGTGCAGCACTGAATATTTTAAATCATTATTTCATTTAACATTGAATGTAATCACATAACATTGCAGATGAGGAAACTAATGTATATAAATAGTATAGTGTTTTATATCTAGTAAGTAGTAGAACCTGGACACAAAACTAGTTCTGTCAGTTCACAGACTCTACATTTTACCAATAAGACACACTGTCTCTCAAAAAATTCTCAGTGGAATTTTTGTTTGTTCTGTTTTTAAGTATTTTGCTAAAGTGGAAAACTTTGTTTTGTAGAATGCATTTTGTTGCCATAAGAAAAGTCTTGTTTTATTTTGTTTTTCCTGGAAGCTATAATTATTTTCAAACTATGCTATAAATAAGATATTTCTAGAAGGAACCAACCAGTAAATGGCTCTGACTTAAAAAATACAATCAGGAAAAGACAGAGATCCTGACTCCACCTTACCTTTCCAAAAATAGACATTCTCCAATATCAAACAAATTCAAACTTCTCTGTCTTCTAACAACCCCTCTGCATAAATACTAATAGACCTTCATTTCCTTTGGATCCTGATAGCTAGTGTGATTTTTTCCTACCTCATATTTCACTCCCCATGACTATCTCACTGAAGATACTGTGAAGTTCTAACCTGTATCTGTACTTATTTTCTCACTAGTCCCATTATGGGTAGTTGGCTTTTAGAATATATGGCACATTGGAACACATGCAAATTTCTTCTACTTTTAATGATACTGAATAAAATAAAAATATCTCCTTAAACTTGTTTATATTTGTATCTATCTCATTTAACTTCAAATAATTAGTTTAAATATTTGTAGATCTCTATAAACACTTTATCCATACCCAATACTAAATACTGAGTCTTCACTGGATACTATCCTGAGCAAAGAGAATCAAGAAAATTTTTGTTTTGTTTATTACTATCATTTCTCTATTAAGTTCCACTTAGTTTTGCCTCTTAAATAGTTTTTCTCTGTAACTATCAAAAGACTATGTCAGACATGGTTAGAAAGGTGACACTTTAAAACTAGGACATATTCAACTTAATCTGACTGACTAACATCAGTCTATAAACTTAAACTTCAGTATGAAATTCAAATACAAAAGAGGCTAATTCAGCTATTATGTACATGAAGCATCAAGATTAGAAGATATTGAACAAAATTTATGCAATTATCATGCTAAGAAGAAATTCTGTGTGAAATTTTATAACTTTATAGTGATCTATTATTTACATATAGTTGATTAATTCCATGTTCTATGCATCAAAATATAAAAAAGTTTTTACATTTTCACTACAGAAGGACTTAACAGGTGAACAAAGAAGCTGGGGTATGTGGAAATTTGCTCTATGAAACTATTAAAATCTAGTTGACTAGAAAAGTGAAAATTTCTTCAATAAATTTTCATAATAGTCATGCTTTTTAATTCTTTCCTGGAAGAAACTAATTCTTTATGAAGGATAAAAGCTAATGCAAATATTTACTAAGTGCTAAGTAAAAATAAAATTACTTCTATTATTTTTTTCATGCACCACCTTGTGAAGTAGGGCTTATTACCTCATTTTACAAATGAGAAGCTAAGGTGGATAAAACTGATCAAGTCAGGCAACGGATCAGAGATTATAAACCAGACCAGCCTATGTGCAAAACATACATATTTTGTATGCACTATTCAATGTATGTTCAAGATCAACCCAAAAGATATAATACTTATAACCCAAATATAGTGGATTTCCTGCCTGTGAATCAGTAAAATATGCATTTATATCTTCTTTCCCAAACTAAGATTAAAGCAAGTTTGCTCATCTGGCAACTTGTCTTAGGATATTATAAAAGGCTTATCTTACCTCATAAATAGAAAGGTGAAAGAAATAGAGAAATCTTTAAGATGGAACTTATCAACCACATATACTCATTTTTCTCACATATACCCACTTGTACAGTGTTTCAATCAGTGATGTGATTGGTAAGAACCAATAATGAATAAAGCTGCAAACATTACTGGGTTTTCTTTTTGTTTTTGTTTTTTTCTGTTTTCTTTTTTTAATAAAATAAGCTGTTTTAAGGAGATTAGGTCAGGGATGTAGAAATTTAAATGCATTAAAGATCAAGTTTCCTCTACCTCTTGTCTACATCCTTAAGTGCTGTCTTTGCCTTACAATCTCAAAATGACATAGAGCTTCCAATATTGAAGCTGTGAGGGAGGAAGAAAGAGCAGAAGAAGCCAGCCATCAACAGGAATCTTAAACTACATTCTACATATAGAGCCTAGGCAACTTCATAATTATTTGTTAGAAAATAATTAATAAAATAAGAAGTGGTGGGCTTTCCGTATGTTGTTAAGCACATACACATGTTATTTAAGGACATATTTTCTCTAGGTTTTGTTATATATTTCTTGCATTGGTATAAAAAATTCAATTGTTTCTTTAATTAAATACCTGAAATGTCCATTAAAACAAAATTTTCTACATGATTACCAAAAATTGTAACTTTAGAGGCTTTGTTAATTTGAGATTTTACCTTAAATTTCCCGTAATGTTAATTTTCTCCCTGAGCCCTGAGCTAATAGTCAGTCATCCTTTGCTATGTTGTCTCCAGCCTCCGGTATTGAAATTTAATGATTTTATTTTATTTCTTTTAAAGTAATATGAAAATATAGAAAAATATTTTTATTCATTTTTATTATATTCATTTTTATTCATTTTTTGTTTTATTCATTTTTATTATATTTTTTATAAAGCTACAATGAGGGTTTTATCTTTATTCTTATGTCTGTTTTTTTGCAAAATTGAGGGTATTTTATTATTTAATCAACACATTTTTTCACATCCAATATTATTTTATATTTGTTTTATGTGTACAGCATAGTATTTAGATATTGATATATTATAATTTAAGTAATGCTCCCTCTGACTAGTCTAGTACCCAACTAGCACTATACATACTTATTACCATACTTTTGACTACATTTATTATGCTTTATTTTATATCTCCAGGACTATTTTGTAACTACCAATTTGTATTTCTTAATTCCCTCACCTTTTTTATGCTGTCCTTAACCCCACTTCAGTATAACACCCTCATAAATCTAGTACCCATCTGACACTATACATAGGTATTACATTATTATTAACGATATTTCTTAAGCTATAAACTACATCCCCATGACAATTGTGTAACAACCAATTTGTACTTTTTATCCCTTCCCACTTTTTACTATCCCTTACTTGCTCCCATCTGGCAACCATCAGAACATCCTCTCTATCTGTGAATTTACTTCTGTTTTGTTTATTTGTTCATTTTGTTTTTTAGATTCAACTTGTAACTAAAATCACATGATACTTGTCTTACGCCATCTGACTTACTTTACTTGGCACAATACCCTAGGGTCTATCCATGTGATTGCAATGGCAAGATTTCATTAATTTTTATGGCTGAGTAATGTTCTACTGAAGGCATGTCCAACCTGCTGCCCAGGATGGCATTGAATGCAGCACCACACAAATTCTTAAAAGATTTTGACGGTTTTTGGGAGACCTTTCTCTTTCTTGCTTTCTTTCTTTTTTTCTTTTTTTCATTCATTCATTCTTTCTTTTTTTAGCTCATCAGCTATTGGTAGTGTATTTTATGTGTGGACCAAGATGATTTTTTCAATGTCGCCCAGGGAGGCCAAAAGTTTAGACACCACTGTTCTGCTTCATGTATGTACCACTTCTGTATCCATTCATCCATTGATGGACACCTAGGCTACCTCCATATCTTGACTGTTGTAAATAATGCTGTAATAGACATATGGATGCACACATTACCTTGAAGTAGTAGTGTTTTGAGTTTCTTCGGATAAATACCAGGAAGTGGGATTACTAGGTCCTTCTTTGTTTCTTATTATAGCCTTGTTTCAAAGTTTATTTTGTCTGGCATGGGTATTGCCACCATAGCATTTTTTGTTTTTTTGTTTTAATTTTCTTCAAATACTGTTTTCATTTTTTTACTTCCATTCTGTATGTGTCTTTCCAGCCGAAATGAATCTCTGATAGCTAGCATATGTATGCGTCTTGCTTTCTTACACATTCAGTCACACTATGTCTTTTCATTGAAGCTTTTAATCCATTTATGTTTACAGTAATTATTCATAGATATGTACTTATTGGCATTTTTATTCATATTTTTTATCAT
Organism: Lyroderma lyra; assembly: GCA_004026885.1. NCBI lineage: Eukaryota > Metazoa > Chordata > Mammalia > Chiroptera > Megadermatidae > Lyroderma > Lyroderma lyra. Next base: position 37,060 of record PVJL010006874.1, on the reverse strand, counting down.
TTTTTGTATCTTAAAGAAGTCCCTCGAACAGTCCTTATAATAGTGACTTTTGATCATGAACCCCTTTAGCTTTTTCTTGTCTAGTAAGATTTTTATCTGTCCTTCAATGCTAAATAATAGCTTTGTTAGGTAAGGTAATCTTGGATGTAAGTCTTTGCTCTTCATTACTTTGAATATTTTGTGCCAATCCTTTCTGACCTTCAAAGTTTCTATTGAGAAATCAACTGAAAATCTTACAGAAACTTTCTGGAAGGTAACTAACTACATTCCTCTTGCTGCTTTTCAGATTCTCTCTTTGTCTTTAACCATTGGCACTTTAATAATGATATGTCTTGGTATGGGCCTCTTCAGGTTCATCTTGTTTGGGACTCCCTGTGCTTCCTGGGTTTGAATATCCATTCCCTTCACCAGGTTAGGGAAATTTTCCATCTTTATTTTTTCAAATAGGTTTTTAACTCCTTGCTCTCTCTCTTCTGCTTCTGATATTTCTATGATGCAAATGTTGGTATGCTTGATTTTTTTTTAGAGGGGTCTTAAGCTGTGCTCATTTTCTGGGGTTCTTTTTTTTCTGTTATTCTGATTGGGTGTTTTCTGCTACCTTATCTTCTAAATCACTGATTTGATACTCTGCTGCATCTAATCTATTGTTGATTTTCTCTAATGTGTTCTTCATTTCAGTTGTTATATTGTTTATTTCTGTTTCTTTTTTATTATTTTTACCTCCATCTCTTTTGAAGATGTTTCTGAGATTATTGAGTTTATAAGTGATGTTTTGAACTCTGCATCTGGTGGATCACTTATCTTTATTTTTCTTTAGTTCTTTTTTTTCCGAAACTTTAGTCTTTCATTTAGTTTCTATGTATAAGATGAGCCTACTATGTCACCTGGTTTTAGTAGAGTGGCCTTAAGTAGCAGGTGTCCTGTGGGGCCTAGTGGCAAAGTTTTCCTGGTCACTAGACATGAATGCTCCAGGTATGTCACTTGTGTGGTTTTTGTGTATCCACTTGCTATAGTTCAGCCTTGGTTGCTGTTTGCACATCAGTGGGAGAGATTTTTTGGGCTATTTGCTTGTGAGGACTGGACAAGACTACAGTGCAGAAACTATTGCATAGGGGCTGATCATTTGGGTATGTTGTTCTTGAAGGCAACTGAATGATGCTGTGGCTCATTTTGAAGCTGGCCATCAGTCATGACAGCCCTGGGGCCTCCTGGAAGGTAAGTCACTGCAGGCCAAGTTCAGCTGCAGCCTGTGCCCTGCCCAGAGCCACCTGCATGAGCCACAAAGCAACCCACAAATGGCCGCCACCTGTGCTGGACTTGGTGATGCCTAGAAAGGCCACGTTATGAACAAAGGCCAGCTGTAACTAATGCCAGTCTTAGGGCTACTCAGCCTGAGGTATGAAAAATGCCAATGCCAATACCAATGCTGCTTATTTGGGTTTTGTGAACCTTTGAGAGATTTTAGGAAAGTCTGCAGCATGAGACAAGGCAGGTCATTTGTACAAAAACAAAAAAGCCACTGAAATTGTCCTGGGCATGCCTGAAATTTAAGGGGTGAAGGGTCTCAGAATCATCAGGGTGGAGCCAACAAATAGTGTTATCCAGGTTAATGGAGACTCAGATATGATAGCTGCTTGCCTCTGCTCACAGAGAGAGGAGAGTGGTCAACAAAGGAATTTTGGGTTTAACTGTCTTGTAGAAAGTTGTCCCTCTAGTCCTTGCCCTGAAGCTAGACAATGTAGTTTCTTCTCCTATGTCTGTGGTGTCTTTTGAGCTGCTGCACCAGCACTGGATCTCAAAGTGAACAAGCCCATCAATGAGTAAATTCATGCACAGGCCTTTTAAGAGGATTGCCTGGGGCTGCAGCCACCTTCTGCCTCACTTAGTCATAATCTTTGCTGATTTTCACTATCAGAAGTTATGGGGACTTTTCTCCCAATACTTAAACCCTGGCCAGGGAAGCCTGGTACGGGCCTGAAACCCCTCACCTCTTTGGGTGGAACATCAGCAGCAGAAATTTCCTCTCAATCTTCAAGGGTCACATGTGGGTGTGAAACCAGCCAGTTTCAAGCATGTCTGCCCCTTCTACCTGTCTCCAGGTGGTTCTTCCTGTAAATCCTTAGTTGTAAGGCTTCAGTTTAGCTAGACTACAGGAGAATCTTAGTAACAACTGTTAAGTAGTTTATTGTAATTTTTATGTGGTCGTGAGAAGAGACAAGCGCAACATTCATCTACTCTGCCATCTCGATTAAAAATCCTATATGTATTAAATATACCCAGCATGCATAAGTAACAATTGCTAAATTTTGATGATATTTACTTCTGGACTCTTTATAAGAAATATAACATTCTAAATATTTCTAAGGTACCCTTTAACAACTCCCAACCTTCACAATCCCATCTATTATACAATAGACAATCACTTTCATTATTTTGACATGTATAATATGATCTGTTACTTTACTTATGTGTTTGTATTCATAAATGATATGTCTTTTCATAGTGTCTTTAAAACTTTTAAATTACTTAATAAAAATGGGAATGCTATATTTTACATACCATATCTGTATGTTATTCCACAGGGTTTTTCAGAGTTTTTAAATTGGTGCATAGCATTGCATTTTTCAGCATATAAAGGTACCTTATAAGTATTTCCAATTCTTGCTTTTACCAAAAAAAAAAATGATAAAATAAATATCATTGTAAAACTCACATTATGTGACTGGAGATTTATTTTTCTAAATTGCACACTCAGAAATGGAATTCCTGAGTTGTGATATATGCAAATTTAAAATTTAATAAGTACAGTAGACTCTCAGTTAACTGGCACCCATGGGGATTTGTAGAAGCCAGATAAATATAAGTAAACTCTCCATTAGTCAAAACTCAAGCAACCAGCAATTTGCCAGTTGCTTGAGACTGCCACTTGTATGAATTCTGTTTAACAGAGAATCTGCTGTATTTCGTTGAATATATAAAATTTTTAAATGTTCAGTTTCATACAATTTGATATGAATATTTCAAATTGCTCTTTAGGGTGAATATAAAAAGTAGCTGTATGAGACTCCTAATTTTTGATATTATTGAAATAATTTATATTACCAAAATCTTAATTTTTACCAAATTAATGAGTAAAAAATTATTTCTCACTTTTTAATATAATCTTATTACATATATGTTATTGTGTATAATTATTCATATCATTATATATATAAAATCATTAAATCATATAAAATGTATTTCATTTTGCCAATTTTTTAAGTTTAATGTTATCTTTATAAGTGTGAAGTTTTTATAAATTTTGTTTTTAATGTCTTTTGCCATGAAGAAATTATTTTATGGTGTAGTAATTTAATCAAACTTATGTTTTTTTCCTTAATATTGTGTAAGTATTAGAGCAGGTACTTGATCTATGTTTATTTTCATTATCTAGTTCTGTGCTTATCTCTTAGTAGAAGTGTAATAAATATTTACTGAATAATGATTAAATTTTTCTTTTGTTATTTTTTTCATGTAATTAAAAAATTTCTATCCTGAAACTAGATGGTTTTATGTTATATTTAATTTGTATTGCACTTGTACATAAAATACATAATTTCTTTATATAAATCTTTATTAATTTAGTTTAAAACTCTCATTTTGGGTTTATTTTTTTAATGTTAAGAAATGTATAGGAGTATAGGGAAGATAGTGAATTAGGTGGACAATATTCCTACAGGCTCTAAGGATCATAACAAAGTTGCAGATATACTATAAAGCAATCAACCTCAGGAATAACTGGAGGACTTGCTGGACCCCTACAACTAAGGATATAAAGATAAGGCCATATTGAGACTGGTAGGAAGAGCGGAGATGCAAATTGAGCTGACCCCAAACCCATGGATAGAGTTAGAAATTGGAAGGGACACGTCAGTGGCAGAGGTTTCCCCAAAAAAGGGAGTGGTTCCAGTCCCTCACCAGACTACCCAGCTTAGGAATCCTGAACATATGAGTTCTCATAACATTTGGCAGTGAAAATCAGTGAGGAACCTGTCTGCCCACCCCGGTGAGACAGGAATGACCAAAAACTCAGATGCCCTTCTAAAAGCCACACATATAAACACAATTAATTGCAAACACTCATCTGGACTCTGGTGTAGGGACAGAGGCTCTGAAGGTCCTAGAGACATATGGGGAAAAGAGAGCTGTTTTGTTTTAGAGTAGGGACTAAAGAAACCTATTGTCCTTGTGCGGAGTCTGCCTCACTTGTAGCCTACAGGAGGGTGCCATCTATTTCATGTTGAACTCTCCCACAAAGTGCAAAATTTGAGAATGCGTTGGTCAGGTAAAATCTGTGTGCATGCATTGCCTTGGTGATGCATTGGGTCTGTGCTCCATGCAGCTAATACTACATTTGCCAAGGTTCTCTAGGCTCCTAAAAGTTCAGCCCCACCTTACTAGTGGCAGAAAATCTTTTACAGACTTTTGCAGAAGCAGCTGCCCTATGTGATCCAGGGAGCTTTCAATGCCCAGTACTTGTCCATACCACTGCAACTATTGGAAAACTGTGGCCCTGTGATGAGCAGTGACTGACTGCAGAGTTCTCAGAGGTATTTTGCAAAGGGCTCTCAGGCCTGGCTCTTGGACATAAACCAATACTGCATCAACTTTGTAAAACACCACCACCCACATCTCATAATTCCTTGGAACTCTCCAACTCTCACTTAGGACCGCATTGCTGGAAGCCTATAGGCTGCTGAGTAGTTGGCCCCATTCCACTAGCAGCAAAAGACTTCCCTACAGACTTTTGCAAGAGCACCTACCTGCAGAGGCCTGAGAAACTTTCAGTGGTGAACACCCAGACTTGCCCTACTCTACAGGTTTCTCTGAGCATTTACTGAAAAACTGCAGGCCTATTGTGAGTAGTGGTAAACCACGGAGTTATTAGGGAGATTTTGCAAAAGGCACGCAGGCTTGTCTATGGTGCAAAAACCAATACTGCATCAACTATGCAAAAAACCACCATCCACACCTTGTATGTAACTCACTGAAATTCTGCCTCATTCACTTAGGGCTGCATTGCTGGAGGCACTTCTGGTGGTTTAGCAAGTGTCCCTACCCTATTAGTGGCAGAAGTCTTTTGCAGGAGCAGCTGTGCACAGAGGCATAAGGAATTTTAGATGGAGAGCAGTCAGCCACACCCTACTAGGCAGCAACAACTGAGTAGCTATTCAGGGAGCTGTTCAGTGGCAAGTAATGGCTGGCTGCAGAGTAATCAGGGAGTCTTTGCAGAGTGCTCACAAGCATTCTTCTAGTACAAAAATTGATACTGCATTAGCTTGGTACAAAGCCACCATCTACACACTGTAATTTTCTGCAACCCTGCCCCACCCATGTAAGGCTGCATTATTGGAGGCACTCTTGACAATAGAGGGCTCAATTCTGTGATAGTAGCAGAGAAAATCTCTTACAAGAGTGGATGCCTGCAAAGGCCCAGTAAACTTTGGATGGTCAGCAGTGAGCCACAATCTGCACTGAAGACTCCCTTGGGAAGTTCTTGGCAATTTGCAAGCCAGAGGTGAGCAATAGGCTGAGGTGTTTCTGGGGCATCTCGTAAAGTATTTACAAACCAGGCACTGCCCCAAGGCAAAGGGTGGCTGGCACAGTGTCCACAAGGCATTTTGTGAAGTGATCATAACATGGGTATTGGCTGAAGAACTGAACCTGCATTAACTTGTAAAAACCACCAGCCGCACATCTGTCTTCATGGGACCCCATTTTGTCCAGCTAGGACTGCTTTACTGAAGACACCCTCAATAATGAGTCAACAAGGTGGGCCCACACACCAAAAAAAAAAAAAAAGGCTCTTTCAATGGTTGAGCCTATGGCAGGTATAAATAGGTCTAGGGAACCCTGGGACTGTTGCTAACATCTCCCAGGCCCCAAACTGATGGAAGTTGGCCTCAGTTCATGGGAAAGGTCACCCCAACACACTTCCAGATCCAGAAGAGGGAGCAGCCAAACACATGCCATATAGCTCTGTGACTTCTCCCACATGGCTCCAGGCCACTCACAGGAAGGGTTAAAATGGGCATCCATGGGAGCCCATTGCAAGACACACCAGAAACAACAAATCCAGAGTCTGACCTCAGACCACAACAGAACACAACCTAATTAGCCTCACAGGTGGTACACCCAAATTGCAGTCTCAACAGACACAAGAGTCAATGAGGGAAAACACCCATCTGAAGCATCAGCCCCCAAACTCAGTGGGCTGAGCTACTCTGCACAACCAATCAGCCTGCAAGTCAATCCTACCCACTGACATGTCAAAAGCAATCAAGACTAAACAACAACAGAACACTCACAACACACCAAAGACAAACTCCTAGAATATACAAATAAAATATCAGAAAAGTTGCACTGTTGAACTACACAGGACACACACTACATAAGGTCACTGAGCAAAGACTCAGAGAAATAAGAGATCTACCTACTACTTACAAGGTCTGATAAGTAAGTTTAAAAACTTATCCTAGAAAAAGTGCTACATATCTCATTGCTGAATATCACTATATTCACCTTTGAAGCCCTCCCCTTTGGAAGGCATGCATTGATGCCAGAGCCTAGTCCAACCTTCAAAGCAATCTTAAAACTTTTGTGGAATGGCCATAAGAGCTGTCGTCCTATAAACCTCGATGCCCTGAATGTCATCAAAATGTCTTGCAATAGCAGATAAAAACACACAACAATAATGAATGTCATTCACCAAGAGACCACTACACATCAACACAAACACAGCTGTGAGACACAGATATACCAAGGTTATGAAATCTTACTGAGTTGTTTGTACAGTGCTGCCAACATGAGCTCACAGTGCTACCAACATGAGCTCACATTGCTAAGTTTTCAAACTCAATTGGCTTCCTCTCTCTGTTTGTGTCTACTTTGAAACAAACAGAGAGGGGCAGCCAAAATGAACAAACAGAGAAACATGTCCGTGTAAAAAGATAAAAAGAAACCTGTAGTAATAGAACTAAATAAAAAATGCAAACAACTTACTAGAGAAAGAGTTTAAAATACTTGTGCATGTTATAAGAATGCTTAAGAAACTTAGAATTTAAACAATAAGACAACATGCCTAAAAAATAGCATAGAAGTCATAAAAAACAACCAGTCAGATATAAAGAATACAATAACTGAAATGGAGACTACATTAGAATGAATCATCTGCAAATTACATGAAGGAGAAAATTGAATCAGTCATTTAGAAGACAAGGGACTAGAAAACACCCAATCAAAATGACAATAAATAAATAAATAGTAACTTAAGAGAACTCTGGGACAATATTAAGTGTAACAACATTCATATTAAAAAGGTACCAGAATGAGAAGAGAGGGAGAAAGAGATGGAGAACATATTTTAGGAAATAATGACTGAAAACTTTGCTAACCTGGCAAATGAAATAAACACACAATGCCAGGAAGCCGAGAGAGTCTTAAATCAAGGCACATCATAATAAAAATGGCAATGTCAAAGACAAAGAGAGAATCATAAAAGCAGCAAAAGGAAAATAACTAGTTAATTATAAGAGGTTCTCATAAGACTGTAAGTAGATTTCTTAATATAAACTTTATAGGCCAGAAGTGAGTGGCGGGAAATATTCAAAGTAATGAAAAACAAGGGCCTACAACCAAACTACTCTACTCAGCAAGGTTATCATTTAAATTTAAGGAGAGATAAAGAGTTTTCCAGACAGAAAAAAACTAAAGGAATTAAGTACCATGAAGCCAGTGTTACAAGAAATATTAAAGGGACTTATTTAGGTGGAAGAAACAAGAAAACAAACAAGGAAAAGAATAACAACATGGTGATAACAATGTAACTATCAGTAATCACTTTCAATGTAAATAGACTAAATGCTCCAATCAAAAAACATGGGGTAGCTAAATAGATAAGAAAACATGACCCATATATGTACTGTCTACAAGAGACCCACTTAAGATGGAAAGACAAACAAGACTGAAAGTAAAGCGAGACTGAAAATAAAATGATGGAAAAAGGTATTTCATGGAAATGGAAATTATAAAAAAGCTGGGGTAGCAATACTTATATAAGATAGAACAAACTTAAAAAGAAAGACTATAACAAGAGACACAGAAGGACATTTCATAATTATAAAGTGATCAATCCAACAATAGGACATCTCTCTCCTAAACATTTGTGCACCCAGCATAGGAGCACCTAAATACACGAAGCAAATATTGACCAACATAAAGGCACAGATAAACAGTAACACAATCATAGCAGAAAACTTTAATACCCTATTGACACTAATGAAGAGATCTTCCAGACAGAAAATCAACACAAATACAATGGCCTTAAATGTCACACTAGACCAGATGGACTTAATTGATATTTTTAGAGCATGTTATCCCAAAGCAGCAGAATACACATTCTTTTCAAGTACACTTGGAATATTTTCTAAATTAAACCATATTTTAGGCTACAAACAAGCCTCATTAAATTTAAGAGGATTGAAATCATATCAAGGATCCTCTCTGACCAAAATGGTATGAAACTAGAAATCAGTTACAAGAAAAAAATTAAAAAAAAACACACAAATATATGGAAGCTAAATAACATTCTGCTAAGTAATGGTTCACCAATGAGGTGAAAAAAGAAATCAAAATATATCTTGAGACAAATGAAAATATAACAACACAATGACCCAAAATTTATGAAACACAGAAAAACAGTCATACAAGTTTTGATAATTAAGATTGTGAACTCATCCTAGAAAAAAGTGCTACATACCTAACTGCTGAACACAATATGGTCACCTTTGAAGTACTTTCTTGTGAAACTATCCACTGATACCAGCTCCTAGCCCACCCTTCAAAACAATTTTGGAACTCTTTTTCTGGCATGGGCATTAAAGATGTGGTCCTATTTTTTTTTTGCTTTTCCTATGATCTTATACATTGTCATGATCCAAGAGCCATTGTTAGTAAAACGTTCAGATTGTTTTCATCTAAATTTTCATGCAAACTTTTCAGCACTTCCAAATAGTAAACTTAGTTGACTATTTGTGCAGTTGGTAAAAATTCATAAACAATTTCTCTGATATAAAAAAGTTTATCAACATCATTTGGATTCTTAATTTAGAATGACAGAACATTTCTGATCACGAAGAATTGGCCGACTCCCATTATGTACTTTGATGCTTTGTTTCAGGGTCATATTGATACACCCATGCTTCATCACCAGTGATAACAAGGCCCAAAACATTGTCTTGCTTCTCAAAAAGGTCTTGGAAAATTTTGGCTTGCCTCTGTTTTTTTCATCCCTGAGTTTTTTCAGGACCATATTTGCACAAAAGTTTCACATGCCAATATTTTTCAGCTAAGATTTTCTTGTTTCTCTATCAATATTTACTTGGTATACTATATTTCTTACAGTCAGCCAACCATTTTGACATACAATTTGACCACTTTTTGCCATGTTTTTATCAGTTTTGCTCATTACAGGCTGCCCTGACCTCTCTTTTTCAATGACACTTTCCCTTCCTTTTCAAAAATGTTTAATTCATTTGTACACTGCCATTTTATTTATGGGATTAGCTCCATAAAATAGGACTAATGTGTCTTTAATTTCACTTGCACTCTTGTCAAGTTTAACAAGAAATTTAATGTATGTTCATTGCTCTAATTAGAACTCTGTTCTAACCATAGTACATAAAAACACACAACAACAATAATGCATGCCACTCAACAAGAAACTATCACATGCTTACATGTACACTGTTGTAAGACATGGATATACCAGTTTATAAAACCTTACTAACTTGTTTGCACAGTGCTATGCATGTAAGAGCATGATGACAGGTTTATGAACTTATTATTAGACCTTAGAAGAGGAAAATTTATAGCAATGCAGGCCTGCCTGCAAAAAAAAAAAAATACCAAATAAACAATTTAACCTGACACCCAATAAAACTGGGAATAACACAGCAAAGCCCAAAGTGAGTGCAAAGAAGGTAATAATAAAAATTAGTGTGGAAATAAATTAAACTTATACTAAAATAAATACCAAAAATTACAAACAAGACCTGTTTCTTTAAAGAATATAAACAAAATTGATAAAACTTTAACTAGACTCATCAAGAAAAAAAGAGAGAGGACTCAAATAATTAAAATCATAAGCGAAAGGGGAGAAGTAACAACAGATGCCACAGCAATACAAAATATTTTAAGAAAATACTTAAAGCAACTACACACCAACACATTGAGCAATCTGGAAGATATGGAGAAATTCCTAGAAATATAAACTTCCAATGCTGAATCAAGAAGAAACAGAAAATCTACACAGACCAATTAGTAACAAAAAAATAAAATCAGTAATCAAGAAGCTCCCTACAAATGGAAGTCTTGGACCAGATGGCTTCACTGGTAAATTTTACCCAACATTCAAAAAAGACTTAATATCTATCCTTCCTAAGCTATTTCAAATAATCCAAGAAGAGAGAAGGCTCCCAAGCTCCCTTTATGAAGCCACAATTACCCTTATTCCAAAACCAACAAAAACATTACAAAAATAAAAACAAACAAACAAACAAACAAAAACAACTATAGGCCAATATTGCTAATGAACATAAATGCAAAAACTTTCAGTAAAATATTAGCAAACCAAATTCAGCAATACATGAAAAAGATCATACTTGTACATTGTGATCAAGTGGGATTCATTCTTGGTATGCAGATTGATTTGATACATGTAAACCAATTAATATGATACACCACATAACCAAAATAAAAATAATGTGGTTATTAATAGATGCAGAATAAACTTTTGACAAAAACCAGCATTGATTTATGATAAAAACTCTCAGTCAAGTGGAAATAAACAGAACATATCTCGATATAACAAAGGCTATACATGACATACCCACAGCAAATATTATACTCAATAGACAAAAGTGAAAAACATTCTTCTTAAGATCAGGAATAAGTCAAAGAGGCCCACTGTCACCATTATTATTCAACATAGTACTGGAAAAGATAGCCATAGCAATCAGACCAGGAAAATAAATAAAAGGTGTCCAAATATAAAAGGAAGTGAAACTGTCATTATTTGCAGGTGACATAATACTATATATATAGAACCCCAAATATACCACTTCAAAATTATTGGAACTGATAAATGAATTTAGCAAAGTACCAGGATACAAAATTAATATGCAAAAATTGGTTGCATCTTATACACCAATAATAAACTAACAGAAAGAGAAATTACAAAAACTATTTTATTTACAATTGCATTAAAAAAGACCACAAAACCTTAAGAATAAATTTAACCAAGGAAGTAAAAGAACTGTACTTAGAAAATTATAAAATACTGAAGAGGGAAATTAAAGAAGACGCAAATAAATGAAAAGATATACCATGTTCATGGATAAAAATAATATAGTTAAAATGTCCTTACCTCTCAAAGCATTCTGTAGATTCAATGCAATCTCTACCAAAATACAAATGGTGTTTTTCAAGAACTAAAACAAATAATCCTAAAATTCATATGGAACCATAAAAAACCTAGAATAGCCACAATAATCCTGACAAAAAAGAAGAAAGTAGGAAAAATTATGCTACCAGATATCAAATTATACTACAAGGCCACAATTTTCAAAACAGCATGGTATTAGCATACAAGCAGACGCATAGGTAAATGAAACTAAACAAAAAGCCCAGAAATAAATTTATGTCTGTATGACCAATTAATCTATGACAAAGGATGTGAGAATTTACATTAGGTAAAGACAATTTATATAATAAATGATGCTGAGAAAACTGAACAGACATATGCAAAAATTGAAATTGAAATTGTACCACCTTCTTAAACCATGTAAAAAAATAAACACAAAATGAATTAAATCTTAAATGTAAGAGCCAGAACCATAAAACTTTTAGAAGAAAATATAAGAAGTAAACTCTCTGACCTTACCCTTAAATACTATTTTTATTGATATAAGTTCTTCAGCAAGGGCAATAAAAGAAAAAAATAAAGAGATGGTACTACATCAAACTAAAAAGTTTTTTTACAGAGAAAAATATCAACAAGATAAAAAAAAATCCTACTGAATAGAAAAAGATATTTGCCAGGAATGCATCTTAAAAAAGGTTAATATACAATATTTATAAGACATTATACAACTCAACAACATAAAAACAAACAACCCATTTAAAAAGTGGACATAGAACCTGAATAGACATTTCTACAAACAGGACACACAGATGGACAATAGAGATACAAAAAGATTCTCATCAAAGAAATACAAATTCAAACCACAATGAGATACCACCTCACTGTCGTCAAAATGGCTATCATCAATAAATTGGCTAAGACCAAGTATTGGTGATGATGTGGAGAAAAGGGTACTCTTGTGCACTGCTGGTGGGATTGCAAATTGGTTCAGCCACTATAGAAAGCAGTATGGAGCGTCCTCAAAAAATTAAAATTGGAATTATCTTATGATCCAGCATTTCACTCCTGAATATTTATCCAAAAAAATCCAAGACACAAATTAAAAAAATATGCATTTTTATGTTTATTGAAGCATTATTTACAATAGCCAAGATATGGAAACAATTGAAATGCTCATGAACAGATGATTGGATAAAGAAACTGTGGTATATTTACACAATGGAGTATAACTTGGCAATAAAAAATAATAAAATCTTACCATTTGTGACAACATAGATGGATTTGGAAGTTATTATGCTAAACAAATAAGTCAAACTGAGAAAGACAAATACTATATGATTTCACTTATATGGGAAATCTAAAGAATAGAATGAACAATGAAAATAAAAATAGACTCATTGATATTGAGAACAAACTGATGGTTGTTAGATGGGAGGAAGGGTGAGAGGATGGGTGAGAGATGAAGGGATTAGGAAATACAAATTAGTAGTCACAGTAAGTCACAGAGATGTAAAAATACAGTATGGGGAATATAGTCAATAAAATAAAAACTATGCATAGTGTCAGATGGGCATTAGACCTATCAGAGGAACAATTCATAAATTATATAAATGCTACCCACTATGCTGTACACCTGAAAATAAAAATTTTGAAAGAGAGTATAGTTAAATTTCTCCTCCCTTTATTATGAAAGCCAGGTGTACCGATACCATATATTAAAATCTATATGGTTAATAAAAATGTATTATCATCAATGTACATTATTACTTTTGCCATGAAGTAACATAAATACTTATATATAGGATTGCTCTTCTCGTCTCTTTTGCAGCCCATTGATTTTTCTGCTATGGTTAAACCATATTGAAATAGCTTCATTTGTGCTGGTTCTCAAAATGTGTTTCTCTCTTATCTGCTTTCTTTTCAAAAACAATTTCTAAACACAAGTTTCCAATCTTAGTTAGTCAGATACTATTAAACCTATGGTTAAAGACAAGTGTCTCATTTTAAGCAAAAATTTATATCATTATTTATTTATTTTTATTCTGCTTACAAATGAGAGTTGTATTTTACTTATTCTTAGATTCAAATAATTTGGGCTACCTTCTTTACAAATGGTCTTTTGCCATAACTTCTCTCCTGTGTGCACACTAAACTACAGCACAAAAAGTTGTGTTTGGTTCTAGTCCACTGACAGAGACAAACCTTTAAATTCCACCCAAGACTACAACATTGTTGAAACTTTTGGATTTATCTTTCCTGATTTCAAGCTCATCTTCATATTTTTTAAAATGTGTTTAAATATTTTATAAATTACTTCTAGTTTTTAGATATAAAGGAAAGGTTATGAATCTGTTCAATCTTCCAACTTTACTTACATTTTTTGTCCTAATGTTCTCAAGATTCAAGATGTTATTGGTAATCTGATAAACTAAATTTTGCTAATGTGCATGTACATATCTCAACTTGGTCTTTCTTTAAAATTTTTATATACATTCATGCCAAATCTGTCAGTAAGATATGATGAAATATTTATATCAGTAGGGAAGTATATTTTTAGGTAACTTTCTTATAACTGGTTTGATCTCAATTGTGCTTTCAGCCAAATGGGCCCAAATAGGCAACTGATTGCTATGTAATTTATTGCTTTACAAGGCCAAAGGTTAAAAGATGTCTATTGATATTTCAGATATATGGTCATCTCATATCATAGATGGTATAAAAATATTACCTCCCAGAATGTAGCATACTATTTTGAAAAAAATGAAAGCAGAAAGAAAGAATACTTAATATTAGAAAATTAACAGTAGCACTGAAGGCATTAGTTATTTCAAAAAACAGAATTTAGTGCATTCAGTAAAAAAAAAATATGAATATAACCAGTGAGATGTGGAAAATGGAGAATCTATGTCTTGTTAATGAAGCATTCAAAAGAAGGTTAGACAAATTTATCAGAGCCAAGAAAATAAAGCAACACCCTTTCATGTAAAACTTCCTTGAACTACTTCCAAACAGTATCTACATAGTTGGCAAAGTTAACATGGAAATAAATAAGTGTTAATTTGTACAAAAAAATACACTGTGTATTTTAAAACATAGAAGTGTTGATATTTCTTTCCAAAATTTAGTCGTAGTTCTTTTACTTATTTTTCTCCTCATATGGGAAAAAATGCAAATTAAAACAATATTGAAAACAGAGAAGAATTGTGGTAGAATGAAAGACCTAGGAAAACTTTAAGAGAAATTCAGCCATGTTAGGAAACCTAATAATTAAATTTAAGAAGTTATTAAATGTGCAGTTTTATTTATTTATGTACTAAAATGACTTTGTATATAAAATAACACAATTCATACTGATGTCTATATCCATTCTATCTATTCTGGTTTTAATACTTTTTTTGCGTAAAGTTTGTGTTGAAGTAGAACATACCTTGTAGACTAGGTATGTCATAAGTGTCTATCTAACTTGTGAAATGGAATAAAACCAGCATTCCAGAAGCTCCACTAGATTGCCTTCTCTGTCATCACTTCCCACTCACGAGAGGAAATAACTGCTTGTTTTTTAAATTAGTTTTTTATTACCTTATAGCTATTTATCATAGCCTTATTAGTGTTAAATAACATAAATTTATTATCTCACATTTTCTATAGGTTAGGAATTTGGGTAGAGTGACATTGGATCCGCTGCTCAAAGTCACACCAGGCCACAGTCAAAGTGTTGGTCATAGTTATGATCTCATCTCGGACTCAACATCTTTTATTTGGTAGTCAGACCAAAGTCACTCTTTTCTGGTTGACTGTCAGCTGGAAATAATTCTCACATTCTGGAAGCTTTTTCTGAATCCTTGTACCATTATTCTCTTCATAGTTTGGTCACAAAATGGTTACATGCTTATTTAAGGCCAGTAGAAGAAGCTTTCTATCTTAAATCTACAAGAACTCAGAATCTCTTTTAAAAGACTCACCCAGTATCATCTTCCTATTTATTAATTTTAATTCAACTGATTAAGGACCTTAATTACATTTATAAAATGTCTTTACCATTACCATTTAATATAACCTAATCACAAGAGAGATATCAAGTCATATTTATGTATTCCCCTCAGTCAAAAGACAAAGATTACATAGTGCATGTACATAGCAGAAGTGAACCATGCAGGCAATCTTATCACATTTCTTATACTATAGATTAAGTCTTTCTATTTTTGAACCTTATATTAATGAATCACATAATATATATTCTTTTGTGTTTGGCTTCTTTTATTAGTGTTTTCATAAGATTCTTCTGTATAGTTTTATATAGCAATAATTTATTTTCATTTTTGTATATTCTTTCTCATTATTTCCAATATATGAATATATTAAAACTTCGTTATCCCTTCTACTGCTGTTGAACATTTGGGTTCCTTCTACTTTTGTACAATTATGATGACATTTGTATCTTTCAGTGAATACATGCATGTATTTCTGATAGGTACGTACTTAGGAGTTACCTACTACTTTAAGAAAAACTGATGGTAAGTTTTCACAAAGGTTACAAAAATTTAAATTCCAACCATTTTATGTGAGCTCTAGTTGCTCAACATTTTTACCATTATATTTTAATTGCCTTCTCTTTCATTTTTGCCCTTGTGTGGTGGGTATATTAGAATTGTGCTGTGAATTTTCATGATGGCTAGTAATGTAATATGTGTTTTCATACACTTTTTTATTTTTTACATTTTGATGCCCTTTTTAAAAATTATAATTTAAATAACGTACAATTTTTTAATTTGTCTGCCTTCTTTTAATTGATTTGCAGGAGTTCTTTGTATATTTTTAATATAATTTCTTTATCAGATATATGCATTGCAAATGTCTTCTATTATCAGGTGGCTTTTCTTCTTTATTCTCTTCATAGTATATTTTTAGATTAATAGTGACAGAAAAAGCATTAGATAAAATTCAACACCCTTTTATGATAAAAAACATTCAACAACAAGGAATAGAATAGGATATCTAGGAAAACTGGCAAACAATATTATACTTAATGACTAAAAACTATAATGTATGATCAGGACTAAGATATAGATAAAAATGTCTGTTCTTGCATTTTTGTTCATTTTACCAAAATTTTAGACAAGGTAATTAGACATTAAAATTAACTAAAAGGAAAGAGGTAGAACTGCTGCTATTTCCAGATGGCATAAGTTTGTAAATAAAAATCTTAAAGAATCAATTAAGAAAAAACTATTAGAACTAATAGGGTACAAGTTCAATATGTAAAAAACACAATATCAATGAACATTTGAATAGTGAAAATTCATTGCCATAACATCATGATAAAATAATTAATACATTTAATAGTTAATACATTTAATAGTTAATAAAATACATTAATAATACATTTAATAGCTAACAAAAGAGTGAGTCTGGTATATAGAATGCGATAAAATGCAGTTGAATAAAATTGAAGACTGAATAAATTATTATGGTTCCTTTTTGCTTCATAGTTTCTTTCTCAATTTCTTTTTTTCTCTCATATTTTCTATAAGCAGAAGAAAAAACAAACAAACATAAACAATACATGTCTTTCACACTTTGCTTGGAAATCTCCTAAGTGAAATTCCTAAGCTCTTGACTTATAAGATCTACTTTCTACAGCTGAAAAGCAGAATACAATTTGGCCAGTTTTAATAACACTTCCTAAGGATGGTCCTTCTTCCAGTTTCTAATAACATGTTTCTCATATCTGTCTGAGTCTTCTCCAGAAGCACCTTTGACATTGATATTTCTCATATCAGTTTGTTCCTGATGATATATGTATTCTCTAAGACAATAGAAGTTTTCTCTAAAGCTTTCCTCATTTCTTTTTAGAAATATATTTCATTAATAATTTCATATTGATTACATGTTGAAATGATGCATTTTAGATGTATTAGATTAAATAAGATATTAAAATTAATCCTACCATTTTCTTCTTATTTTAAATATGGCTAATAAATTTTAAATTACATATGTGGCACACATAGCATACTAATTTTTAAATTAAATTTATTGGGGTGACATTTGTTAGTAAAATTACATAGGTTCTAGGTATACAATTCTACAATACATCATTTATGTTTTACATTGTGTGCTCACCATCCCAGAGTCATTTCTCCTTCCATCATTATATATCTGAATTCTTGTCCGTTCTTCCCTACTCTTTTAACCCTCCTCCCTTTTTCTTCTGGTAGCCAGTATACTATTGTCTGTGTCCATGAGTTATTTTTTCCTATTTTGATTGTTCATTTATTCTGTTCTTTAGATTTCACATATGTGTAAGATCACATGATATTTATCTTTCTCATTCTAATTTATTTTGCTTAGCATGATAATTTCTTGTTCCATCCATGCTGTTGGAAAAGGTAAGGTTTTATTTTTTCTTTATGGTTGGTAATACTCCATTATGTAAATGTACCACAGTTTCTTTATCCAATCATTTATTGATGGGCATTTAGGTTGTTTCCATATTACATCTTGACTATTGTGAATAATGCTGCATTAAACATAAGGGTGCCTATATTATTTTGAATTACTGTTTTGAATTTCTTTGGGTAAATACCCAGGAGTGGACTTGCTGGATCATAAAGTTGTTCCACTTTTAATATTTAAGGAAACTCCATACTGTTTTTCATAGTGCTGGATAAGTTTAGAATCTCACCAACAATGCACAAGGGTTCCCTTTTTTCCATATCCTTACTAAGACTTGTTGTTGGTCAAATTACTGATGATAGCTATTCTGACAGGAGTGAGGTGGTATCTCATTGTGATTTTGATTTGCATTTCTGTGATGATTAGTGATATTGAGCATTTTCTAATGTGTCTATTGGTCCTCTGTATGTCGTCTTTGGAAAAATATTTGTTCAGATTGTCTGCCTATTTTTTTAGTTGGGTTGTTTGTTTTATCCATGTTGGGTTATATGAATTTCTTATGAATTTTGAATATTAACCCTTTATCAAATGATTCATTGGCAAATATCTTCTCCCATTCTATAAGATGTCTTTTTGTTTCGTTGATGGTTTCTTTGGCTGTAAACAGCTTTTCAGTGATGTAGCTTCATTTGTTTATTTTTTCTTTTGTTTCCCTTGTCCGAGGAGATCTATCTTTGAAGACATTGATTAGAGTAATGCCTGAGAAGTTACTTTCTATATTTTCTTTGGGGAGTTCTATGGTTTCAGGTCCTACATTTAAGTCTTTATTCCATTTTAAGTTTGTTTTTGTACATGGTGTAAGAAGGTGGTCCACTTTCATTTATTTTTTTTTTTGGCATGGATCTGTTCAATTTTTTCAGCACCATTTATTGAATAGCCTATCTTTACCCGAATGTGTATTTTTGCTT
This sequence comes from Lyroderma lyra, assembly GCA_004026885.1. Taxonomy (NCBI): domain Eukaryota; kingdom Metazoa; phylum Chordata; class Mammalia; order Chiroptera; family Megadermatidae; genus Lyroderma; species Lyroderma lyra. The sequence continues at coordinate 18,238 of PVJL010006874.1, read as the reverse complement.
TCTTTATCATAGATTAGTTGGCCATACAGGCATGGATTAATTTCTGAGATTTCTATTCTGCTTTGTTGGTCTGTGTCTGTTTTTATGCCAGTACCATGCTGATTTGACAACTGTGGCCTTGTAGTATAATTTGATACCTGGTAGCATGATTCCTCCAACTTCGTTCTTTTTTTCTCAGGGTTGCTGTGGTTATTCTAGGTCTTTCAGGGTTCCATAAAAATTTTAAGATTATTTGTTCTACTTCTGTGAAGAACTGGTATTTTGATGGGGATTGCATTGAATCTATAGATTGCTTTGGGTAGTATAGACATTTTAACTACATTATTTTTTTTCTATCAATGAGCATGGTATGCATTTCCATTTATTTGTATTTTCTTTGATTTTTCTCTTCCGTCTTACGATTTTCTGAATATAGGTAATTTATTTCCTTGGTTAAATTTATTCCTAGGTATTTATTATTATTTTTGATGCAATTGTAAATGAAACTGTTTTCTTAATTTCTCTTTTTGCTAGATTATTATAAGTGTATAAGAAAACCATGGATTTCTGAATATTAATTTTATATCTTACTACTTTACTAAATTCATTTATCAGTTCCAATAATTTTGGGGTTGAATCTTTTAGTTTCTCGATATATAGAATCATGTCATCTGCCAAGAATGGTAGTTTTACTTTTTTTTTTCTATTTGAATGTCTTTTATCTGCTTTTGTAAATTGCTTGTTTGTTTGTTTTTGTCTGATTGCTGTGGCTAGGACTTTCAGTACTGTGTTGAATAAGAGTGGTGACATTGGGCATCTTATCTTGCTCCTGATGTTAAGGGAAATGCTTTTAGTTTTTCCCCATTGAGTATGATGTAAGCTGTGGATTTATTATATATAGCTTTTATTATATTGAGATATGTTCTTTCTATTCCTACTTTGCTGAGTGTTTTTATCATAAATGGCTGCTGATTTTGTCAAATGCTTTTTATGAATCTATTGAAATGACCACATGATTTTTATGTTTTATTTTCTTACATGGTATATCATGTAAATTGATTTACATATATTGAACCAACCCTGCATGCCAGGAGTGTATCACACCTGATCATTTTGTATGATTTTTTTTTCAATTTACTGCTGAATTCAATTTGTTAATATTATGTTGTGAATTTTTGCATCTATGTTCATTAGAGATATTGGCCAATAGATTTTTTTGTTGCTGTTGTTGTTGTTTTCAATATTTTTACGTGATCTTGGAATCAGGGTAATGGTGGCCTCAAAAAATGAGTTTGGAGGCCTTCCCTCTTCCATGATTTTTTAAATTAGTTTTAGGAGAATAGGCATTAATTTTTTAAAAAATGTTTGGTAAAAATTTATCTGTGACACTATCAGGTCCAGAACTTCTATTTATTAGAAATTTGTTGATTACTGATTCAATTTTCTTGTTAGTATTGGTCTGTTTAGATTTTCTGTTTCTTCTTAATTTAACCTTGAAAGTTTGTATGTTTCTAAGATCTACCCATTTCTTCCAGATTGTCCAATTTATTTTTGTATAGTTGCTAATAGTATTTTCTTAAATTTATTGTATTTCTTTGGTGTCTATTGTCACTTTTCTTTTTTCGTTTCTGATTTTATTTATTTAGGTCCTCTTTCTTTTTACTTGAGGAGTCTAATTACAAGTTTGTTTATTTTCTTTATCCTTTCAAAGAACGAGCTCTTGGTTTCATTGATCTTTTGTATTGTCTTCTTAGTCACAATTTCTTTAGTTTCCACTATGATTTGTATTATTTCCTTCCTTGTACTCATTTTGAACTTTGTTTGCTCGTCTTTTTTCAGGTTTCTTAGATATAAGGTTAAACTTTTTATTTAAACATTTTTTGTTTGTCTTTATGTAGGCCTGCATTGCTAGGAATTTCCCTCTCAGTTCTACTTTTGCCATGTCCCATAGATTTTGGATAGTTGTGTTTTTATTTTTGTATGTCTCAAGGTACCTCTTGATTTCTTCCTTAATCTCGCTGTTAACTCATTCATTGCTTAGTAGTATATTATTTAGCCTCCATGTGCTTGTGCATTTTTCAGTTGTTTTTCTTGTGATTGATTTCTAGTTTTATACTGTTGTGGTCAGAGAGAGTGCTTAATGTAATTTCAATATTCTTAAATTTATTGAGGCTTATTTTGTGGCCTAACATGAGGTTTATCTTGGAAAATATTCCATGTGTACTTGAAAAAAATGTATATTCTGCTGCTTTGGGATGTAATACTTTAAAAATACCAATTACTCTCTCTAGTCTACTGTGTTATGAAAGGTCACTGTGTCTGTGCTGATTTTCTCTCTGAAAGATTTGTCCAGTGGTGTCAGTGAGGTGTTAAATGTCTTCTACTATGATTGTATTATTTTTGATGTCTGCCTTTATGTCAATCAATATTTGTCTTATGTATTTAGGTTCTCCTATGTTGGGTGCATACATGTTTATAAGAGTGATACCTTTATAATTCTGTAATGTCCTTGTCTCATTGTAGAATTTGTTTTAAAGTCTACTTTGTCCAATGTAAGTAGTGCTATCCCAACTTTTCTTCTCATTTCTATTTGCATAAAATATTATGTTCCATCACTTTACTTTCAGTCTTTGTGTATCTTTCTTTCTGAGATGAATCTCTTGCAGGTAGTACATGTCTGAATCTTTGTTTTTTATCCATTCAGCTACCTCATGTCTTTTGATTGGAGCATTTAGTCCATATACACATAAGTAATTATTGATAGTTACGTATTCATCAGTGTGTTTTAATATTATTCATGTTTTTTTATTTTCTTTTGTTTGCTTGTTTTCTACTTTCTTCTGCTTAAAAGAATTCCTTTAGCATTTTTTGTAATGCTGGCCTTGTGGTAGTGAATTCCTTTAGCTTTTTTAAAATTTGTGAAGTTCTTTATCTCTTCTTTAATTGTTAAATGATAGCCTTGCTGGGTAGATTAGTCTTGGTTGTAGGCCCTTATTTTTTATTACTTTGAGTATTTCCTGCTCCTCTCTTCTGGTCTGCAAAGTTTCTATTGAGAAATCCCCTGATAGTCATGTAGGAGCTCCTGTGCAAGTAAGTAGTTATCTTTCTATTGCTGCTTTTAAAATTCTGTCTTTGTTGGCAGAACAATGCTAGGAGTTTCCCAAGCTGCCTCAGACAGCTGCTCCTCCAAAACATGGAAAGTATCTCTCTGCCACCCCCGTTAGTAAGGTGGGGCTGATCATTAGACTGCCCAGAGTTTCTCTATGTGGGCAGGGCAACAATTCAGGGTGCTTGTGTACACTTTGAAAAAGAAAAGAAAGAAGTATTAATAATAATCATAAAATTAAAAAGAAGGGTTAAAAATAAAATAAAAACTAAAAAAAAATTTAAATATACCAAAAATTTTTTAAAGTTTAAAAATTAAAGAAAATGCAATTAAAGAAATGAAATACAGATAAAAGAAATCATTAACAACAATTTAAAAAGAGAAAAGAGGTAAATTAAAAAGAACAAAGAGAAAAGCCCTATGGTAGAAGATCAAAGAAAGAAAGAAAGAAGAAAATTAGAATTAAAAAGTTAAAAAAAGGAAAAAGAAAATTGTTTACTTTTCCTTTTTTGTTTTCTATTAATATTTTGCTGTGGACCCCACAGTTTGTCACTTGCAACACATTCTTTGTTGTCCTGGACGAGTAGCACAGTGACACAGAAGCTCTCTGGAGACTCAAAGATAGTTGCTTTTGCAAAAGTCTGCAAGTAAGTATTCCCCTACCAGTTGAGCAGAGCCAATCACTCAGCTGACTGGAGTCGGAATGGTCAAATCTCCAATGTGCCTGAGCATACTTTGAAAGTGAAAGAAGAATAAAAGTAGAAAAAATGATTATGTTAATGAAAAATAAAATGAAATAAAAATAAAGCTAAAATGAAAAATACAAAAATACATATAAAATTAAGAAAATAACGATAAAAGAAAATTGCGCATTAAAAGTAAAAGAAAAAAGGAAGAAAAATAAGAATAAGTAAATAATTTGGGGGGAGCCTTTCACTCATTTCTCACTTTTATCTATACAGGAAAAGTAAAAGAGTAATACTGGTCTCTTCTCCAGGAGCTGCAGACAGCCTTTTCTGCATAGAATTGAGAAAGGAATAAACTAAATGACAAGAAAATACTTTTCCCTGCTACTCTGCTAGTAGGGTGGAGATGATCTCTCAGTTGCCCTAGGTGCCTCACTGGGTGGGGAGGGCAGTAGTCTGGGTGAGCTGTGCAAAATGCTAGGGTGTTTGTGTGCTTTTGGGGAAACTTTCCTTAGAGTTCTGCAGCTTTTTCCTGCCGACCAACAACTTCCCATCACTGCAGTTTCACACTCCTGTGCCACTGTGCTAGAAGCCTGTCAGACCAGTTTCCATGGCTTGTATGGTAGGGCTGGGCATTCAGCAGCCCAGGGCACCCTGAGATATGCAGTTTAACTTGTGTTGGGCAGGGTTTTCGGTAGCCTCTGCAATGTAGTGTGCTTGCACAAATTTTGCTCGACCTGTGCAGTCTCAGAATTAGCCCTTTCTTTGCGGGAAGTGGAGGTTAACATAGAAAAAAATGGCATCCTTCTGTGGGCCACACATAAGGTGAACTCTGTCCTCAAACAATGTCCTCCATCCCCTACCCTGAAACCCCATAGCTCCACCCTTTCCTACATCTCTGGCACCTCTGGAGATGCTGTCTCTTCCCTGAACATCAGGTGAGTTGTGCTAAGCAATTGAGCTTGTGGGTGTACCCCACTGGGGAGCGTCTGGATTTCAAGCTGACTTCCATCCTACAAATGTGGGTAGACAGAGTTCTCATTGATTTTCCCTGCTAGATGTAACAACAATTTTTTCTCTTCTGTATAAGGCTCCTGGGCTAGGGAGTCCAGTGTGGGTCTAGCAGCCCTCGCTCTTCTGTGGGAGGCTTTGCCCCTTATGTGTTCCTCCTTGAGTGGGTTTGGTGTTACCCTGTTTTGCTTCTCTGTTTTTCATACAGGTCTCAATTGGGCTTCTTTCTTTATTTCCTCAGCTCTCTGGGCTCCATTCCATTAGTACTCAGACATTTCCCAAGTTTGACTATTCCCTATCTATTTGTAACCTTGATGTAATCCTGGGAGACCATGGACACAGCATCTACCCAATCTGCCATCATTTACTCCCTCCTTTTCTCACTTATTTCTGAGCCACTAACAAAATTACTTTTAACATTCATATTTCTACCAGCAATATCATTAAGACATGCTAGGCTTTTGCTGTCAAGTGCCTCAAAATTCTTACAGCCTCTATCTATTACCCAATTCCATTTCCATATTTTCAAATAGTTGTTATAGTAGCACCATGATTTCTAGTACCAAAATCTGTTATAGTTTCTAGGGCTTCCATAATAAAGTACCACAAACTGGTTGGCTGAAAACAACAAAAATGTATTCTGTCAGAGTTCTGTAGGCAAGACATATGTTGAGGTGTTGGCAGGGCCATGCTTTCTGTGCAACTCAAGGTAAAATTCTACTTTGATTCTTCCTAGCTTCTGGTGATGACAATGAATCCCTGGCATTTCATAGCTTGAAGCCACAGTATTTTGGTTTCTGTTTCTGTCTTCACATCGTATTCTTCCTGTGCGTTTCTGTCTTCATATGAGGCTTCTCTTTTTTTTAAAAGGACACCAGTCATATTAGATTAAGGGCTCACCTTAGTCCACTTTGACCTCATTTGAAGTAATTACACCTCAAATGACCCTGGTTCTGAATAAGATTACTGTAATTTAATGCACACATTTTTGCCCAATTTTGTGAGAGAAAAATAAGGATGCATGTTATACATGGATAGTACTAATATATACCTATATAAATATTATTAATTCTATTATTTATTCTGATGAATTAAAAAAAATAAATAATGATATTTGTATGCAAAATAATACCCTGAAATACATTAATCAGTTTTGTTGTACTTATGATGAACTTGCAATAAATGCAATTTCAATGAAAGATTCAATGAAATGAATTGTTGCCCACAGAGTAAGTGATTTTGACTTGATAAAATAGGTGATGCCAACTTTATTAACATAAAGCGAACAGTTTGATATTTTACAAAAATTATTGAAAAATTTCTTGGAAAATGTCAAAATGATTTTTGTACACTTCAAGATTAAAGCTAATAGTTATTAAATATGCTAAAGAGCATGGCAACTGAGCCACTGAGAGACACTTTGGACCTCCTCCTACAGAGAATGTAATCAGATTGTACAGGAACAGGAAGAAAAGCTTCTTCAGATGCCAAGACAGAAGGCAACTATGAGGGAAACCTCTAAAGTGGCCAGAGAGGGAACAAGAGGTTAAGACCTAGATTCTGGGGCAGCATCAAACTAGAATCTCTGTTTCAACCAAGGTGATACAAGAAGAGAGTAAAAGGATTGCACAAGAAAAAACATTGATGATTTCTCAGGGACACCTAAATGGTCTTTTAACTTTATGAAGAGAGAAAGTTTAAGCATGAGTACAAGAATGAAACTTGTGCAAAAACTGCCAGTAGCCTATGAACATCGTTTGGAATTTCTTATGTTACCAATCTTTGAGAGACTTACAACTTTGAACTGTCCCAAGTCACCAAGATGGAGGAGATTCCCCTTACATTTGATGTGCCATTTAAGAGATCTGTGAACATCAAAGGAGTAAAGACCATAGCTGTTAAAACTAGAGAACATAAGAAAACACATTTCATTGTGCTAGCTTGTTGTGCAGATGAGATGAAGCTACCACCTATGACCATCTTTAAAAAAAAAATTTCTGAAAGGAAAGATTCTAAGTGGAAAAGGATGGAAAAATGAAGAAGGCATGAAAATCTGGTTTAACAAAGTCTGGTCACAGAGGTCTGGAGGATTACTTAAACCAGCTGTACTTGTTTTTTATCACTACAAAGTCCACATTACACATAATGCAAAAGCAATAGCAGCAGACTTGAAAACCTAACTTGCTGTGATATCTGATGGGCTAAACAGCCAACTGCAACCTCTTGATGAGTCAGTAAATAAGCCCATTAAGGCCCTAATGAAGAAATAGTGGGCCTTGCGAATGCAGTCAGCTGGTAATGATTTAATACCTACAGGCAGAATCAAGGAAGCATCTATCACTCAGGTTCATGATTGGACCCTAAGATCATGAAACAGTGTCAAGAAAGAAGTGGTTGTTAGATCATTTTAAAAATGAGGCATCAGCAATGCAATGGATGGAACTGAGGATAATGAAATTTACCAGGATGAGGAAAGTTACTCTTCAGAAGACACCAGTAATGTAGAAATTGAAGAAGATGATACTTCTAATAGTTATAGTGATTAAGAGTTCTTGGCCTTCTATGATGCATAAATATCATAAATTTGTTACTGGTACATAAAATTTCTTCTGTGTTGTATCTGTTCTTGTGTTTTGTAATTATTTGTTACATTAAAATTTTTGTACCATAATATGTTAAAAATAAATGCTGAAATTACTTTATAATACAAAAAGGTAACTAAATATAAACAAATAAAACTTTTAAATAAAAATATTAAAAGATATTTTTCCTGAAAGTTTTGGCTAAAAACATGGGTGCACCTTACAAGGTCTGACAATTTTGCAAAGTTGTCCTGGAAAAATTGCTACATGCCTCATTGCTGAATATCACTACAGTCACCTTGGAAGTATTCCCCTTGGGAAGGTATATACCAACACTAAGTGCCTAGTCTACCTTTCAAAGTAATTTTGGAACTCTTTCTCTGGACTGGTCATCAGAGCTGTCATTGTACCCCAAATCAGACATTTAAGTTTGCTACTTGCCACCATGTGGCTTATGTTGGCAGCACTGTACACACAACTTGGTAAGGTGTTATAACCTTGGTGAACTTAATTGTCAGACTTGGGATACAGAAACAATTCTGATGGCCATTCCAGAAAAAAGAGTTCCAAAATTGCTTTGAAGGGTGGACTAAGCACTGACATTGATGCATATCTTCCCAAGGAGAGTACTTCAAATATGACCATAGTGATATTTAGCAATGAGTTATGTAAAATTTTTCCAGGATGAATTCATAAATTAATTGTTCAACCTCATGTACATGGAAGCACATTATACCAGGCAAAATACACTACATTCTAAAGTATTGGATGCTAGGATTTCAACATAGTTTTCTACAGGACACAATTCTATCTATAACAGTCTTCTTTGTACTATATACAAAAATGAACTAAAACATATCACAGACTTATATGCAAGAGATAAAATTATAAAACATTTAAAGAAAATATACAAGTAAAATTTTAAACCTTGGGTTAGGAAAACCTACCCGGATACCATATCAAAAAGTAGAAATAACAAAAATAAAATTGATACACTGTACTGCATCAAAACTAAAATATTTGTGTTTCAAATGTAACCATCAAGAAAGTGGAATGCCAACAGGAAGAAACAAAATATTTACAAATCATATATCTCATAAGAAATGTATAGCTGAATATATAAAAAACAAGTTCAAAGCAATAATAAAAAGAAGAAAGACAATTAAAAATGGCCAAAGGGTCTGAATAGATATTTTTTATTTTTTTAATTCATTTTTATTGATAGATTTTTGGGGGTGACATATGTTAGCAAGATTTACATAGGTTTCAGGCATACAATTCCACAGTGCATTGTCAACTTATTGTATAATAATTTCACCACCTAATGTTACTTCTCTTTTCATCACCCTATATTAGACATTTTTTTCTAATGAAATACACCAATGGCAAATAAGCATGTGAAATGATTAGCCATCAGGTAAATAAAAATCAAAACCACAATTATATACAATTTCACACACACTAGACTTTATTTAAAACAGAGCTAATATTAAATTTTGGCAAAAGTGTGGAGAGAGCTCAAATGTCATATGTGGCCGGTGGGATGTAAAATAGTACAACTGATTTGGAATTACAAGAAAAAACATGCATCATATTCAGAAAATTCAAGTTACATCTTAGTTGACCAATAAAGAAGAAAGTAGTAACAAACATATGAAGGTAGCTTGGAAAATATCCAGTCAAATAATATGAATAATAGAGATATTTATGGCTGGATTTTTTCTGGACACCCTCGTGTAGAAGAATATTTGTACAATAATTAGTATATGATTAAAGGGCAAATATAGAATCTGCTTTTCAGTAAAAGAAACATATTGTTTTTAAATCTCACATCAAACAATTAAAACATTTAATGACATACAAAACCTTACAGTAAGTCTCAACAAATTTCAAAGATTCATTATCATAAATGAAGTGTTATTTATTACAGTAGAATTTCAATTTGACTCAAATATAATAAGAGAAGGTATAAAAGCTACCATATATTTCCATGTAACTTGTAAGTGAAAGTTATAACAAAGGAGATTTATTTTTTTTTTGAGATTTAAATATACTTAGAATTGAACATTAATGAAATCATTAAATATCAAGCTTGTGACATGTCATGAAATTTGCAGCACTTATTATTATATTCAAAAATGAGATATCTTAAAATTTGATAATATAGATATCCTACTTAAAAAAGTATGGGGAATAAGCATTAACTCAAATAATACAGCAGAAATTAATAAGGTTGGAGAAAAAGAAATACTCCAAATAAAAATTGATTTAGTAAAAGAATTACATCAATTCTACTTTTTCCAAGTTGGATTGGAGGTTAAATCATGTTTTAATTATTTCCTGTTTACCTCATTATTGAGGGAGTTATTTCTGCCTTAGGGTTATGGAAATTGTTAAACTTACAACACCAACACTGTGCCTATGATATGGATAGAAATTGATTAGTTACGTATGCACACAGTGCAGGGGGAAGAGGACAACTGTATAGTACACAGGACTATTTGGGTGCTGTACTCAGAAACAAACTGAACAATCAATCAGGAGGGATGAGAGGTAGGGTTTTTAGTACCAAAATGATGGGGAGTTCTCAATTTCCTGATGAAATGTTCTTCTTTGAATAATTCTATAGGCTAACAGAAAACTGAAAACTACTATTCAGGAATAAGAACTGCCTGTTCCTTTTGACAAAGAGCATGTGGTTAGGAGATATTATTAACGGCAGCAGAGGGAGGAGAAATTGTAGTTAGGCCATTTGAGTCTCTCTCAAATTTTACCAGATATCAAAGCAGCACATAATATGAAGTCTTAATTTTATTCCTTAACCACTAACCAGTGTAAAGAAAACCACAAATAAATAAATACATAAACAACAAATTGTAAAAAATAAAGTAGAAAATATAATTGTTTGTAGATAAAATATATAAATATTTAACTATAAATATAAATATTTAACTATAAATTACAAGTTAGAAAGAGTATATTATTTTTTAAATTAAATCATGATAAAAATAAATAAATTACAATGAATGAGAAGATATTTTAATTTTAATTTAACGACAGAAATAATAAGAGTAAAAAAATTCAGAAGAAACCTAAAATATTCAAGATCTCTATAGAGATAAATACAAAAGATTTTGACTGTGTGTCAGAAAGGTAAATTAGGTCAACCACCATTATTTTAACTTTAAGTGTGCATTATTATATTGCATCAATGAAAAGCTGAAAAACATATTTCTCACAATCTTTTGCAATTTGGGTCCCAGAATACATTTAAGTTCTACCAATCAAGTGTATCCCACTGACTTGAATTTGGAACCAAGTTACACTGGAAATTTGGCAATGTAAAAGGCATTGGTTTTTGCTTTTAATTTTCTATTAGATTCAGTATGTTCCTGGAACCAATAATTCTGGAAACAGCTTCCTGATCTCTGAATGGCAATAAAGCTCATGTTCTTCTGAAGCCAACATTTGTGGGAGCACCTTCCTGATCCAGGTAAAATGTCTAATGTGGATGATCATAAAGCCAGTGGCTGCAATGTTGACTACTTCTGTACCAAGTTTCTGATTATGGCAAGGGTTAAGCTTCATTGGCCGGTCAGTATATGATTTTGTTCAAGTAGTCATTCCTGGAGATCTACTAATACTGTTTCTCCAACTCTTCTCATTATATGTAAGCAACTAAATCATTTTCTGTTTAAAATAGTTTGGGAGTTTTCTATTGTTTGCAATTTTAACAAAACAAAGGTACAATAAAGATCTAAATAATATCGGACATGTATTCTTATAGAAGAGTTTTAATAGGAAAAAGATATAGATATTTTTCAAATAAAATTATATATTCTCAGAACTTCCCCTGGAATTTTCTTCTGATTCTAAAATTTATATAAAGGAGTTCTCTTATAAAATATCAAAATAATATAAAATTCTTATCATAAAACATTGTTTTTTTTTTATATGGAAATGTCAATGAACAAGTTACCATAAATCAAAAGACTAGGAGCTCAAAAATAATCCCTTGTTTCTATTCATTAAATCAACACATTTAATTATTACTTAATGCAAGTCAGGAATTGTTTTTAAATTATGATCACGTTAGAGAACAAAAAAGAAAATAGGACATGCCCTTAGTTTGGCTGTATTCTGAATAAGTTATAACAGAATACATTTTAAATTATGAGTCAATAAATTTGAGAAAAGCAAATTTGTATTTCTTTCTTGTATGATATACAATAGTATCATTTAAATTTTTAAAGAGGAAACCTATAAAAACACCCATTAAAAATAATTTAGCTTTTCAGCTCTGACATTTAAAGATCTAGGAAGTCAATGTTCTTATCTTTTCAATAAGAAAAAAAGTGCAGAAATAAAAAAAAAATCAATGACTTTGACCCATAAGAAAACAATTTGCAGGGAAAACTGCCACACAAAAATGTAAAGAAACATGCACATCAAGAGAGCTACAGATAGAAACACTGAAAAGCAAATTGCAAAATTGAGACTGAGTGTGGATTAGAGTGAAAATGATTCACCCTTGGGGTCTATAGTGTTGGAGGTTCTTTCATACTTTTATGTGTTCATCATGAGAATCTGAACATATCTTCATATAATAATAGCTCTGGCAAGGGAAGGGAAAGAGTAGCTATTCCAACTGATGTCCAGAACCTTATGTATAACAATAGACTACTCTGCAGATATATATATGTATTTATTTATTTTTGCTACTTTCCTGAGTACTTCCCAGATGTAATCTGAAACTGATTCCCTTAGAAAGAGGGCAGAGAGATACTGAAGTAAAAGACAATTTACTCCAGATTGGTACGTGGCAGGTTTAATAAGCAAAGGAACTTACTCAGGGTTTGTTTTGGGTGCCCATAGATGAGCAGGTTTTCCATACCTCCCACCAAATCTTAGAATCTATATAGGAGTCTTAACTGGGCTTACTTACACTTAGAGGGGACCTACCTAAGTTTAGTCATGTAGGTAGTCCAGATTATTTCATCACATTATTATCTCAAGGCTGTATCCTTGCAGCTTCTTGGAGTGGTGAAGGCAAGTTGAGTGTATATCTCAGACAGAGAAGAGGTGGGGAGCCTCCGATTGCTTGGGTCCAACTCTGGCCTTGCCTAAGTACAATTCTGAAATATAACTTCATACCCTTCCAATTTAGTTTTCTATTAATAACATAACAGGAAAACAGATAGGGCTTCAGGGAAATTGAGTAGGAAATACACAGCAAGGAAATAGGAGGTAGGATAATTGAAGCTAACCATGGGAGAAACACTTGTGTGATCAGAGACATTGGGTACAAAAACCTGAAATAGTAATTGAAAGAATGTTTTCCTCCCTCATACCTCCTTTCAGCAAAAGATTTTATTATAATAAAAATGTATTAAAGCTGAAAGAGGAAAAAGACTCAGAGTCTAAAGAAGAGTACATAGGAAAGCACAAGGTCAAGAGGAAAGACTAAAACAAGAATATTAGAGAAATTTAAAGCTACTGGTAAACAGCCAAAGCAAACAAAACTGAGTTCAAAATCTAGTCAAAAGAACATGTATTTACACACTAAATGTCATTTTGCTTTATTTTCTATTATCTGAAACACAATGTTCAGCTTTCCAAAAAATTATAAGGTATATTTAAAATAAAATAAAATATACAGTTTAATGAGAAAAGGCAATCATCAGAAGCAATCTAAAATAATGCAAATGTTCAAATTATGAGGCAGGAAAATTAAAATAACTATGATTAAGATGTTAATGAAAAAAACAGGCAAGATGCAAAAAAGATGCTTAATGTATACAGAAAAGTGGAAACTCTAAGAAAAAATAAAAAGAAAATACTAGAAATAAAAATTACAGTGAATGAAAATGCTTTGATTGATTGTATCAGTGGTCTTGAAACAACCAAGGATAGAAGCTTGTAACTTTAGATAGGTCAATAAAACATTTTGACATTGAAAGGCAATATTAAAAAAAGAAAATGAAACAAAATGAAACCTTCAATAACTGTGGAGCAGTATTAAAATGGACAACATACGAATAACAGTATTATTACAAACAGAAGAAATAGAGACTTAAACAGAAAAAAATTACAGCAAAACTGTTTTACAGCTTTTCAAAGTTTAAATATACAAAACTACATGCCCGGGAAACCAGAACACTACCAAGCAGAACAAATGATCTCCTCAGAAGCCACAAAACATTCAAATGCATATTATATTTAAATTGAAGGAAACCAAACATAAAGAGAAATATTTTGAAAACAATCAGAAGTAAAAATAAACAAAGGCCACAGCTATAAATAAACAAAAGTTAGAATTGCAATGGATTTTTCATCAGAACCTATAAAAGCAAAAACAGAGTAGAATGAAATGTGTGCACTTACACATAACGGTATGACAATTAAGTTCACAAACTCATCCTAGATAAAGTGTTACATAACTCATTACTAAATATCATTATGGTCACCTTTGCAGTACTCCCCTTGGGAAGCTATTCACCAATGCCCACTCCTAGTCCACCCTTTAAAGTAACTTTGGAATGCTTTTACTGAAATGGCCATCAGAGCTGTTATGATATTATTATTATTACATTTGATGTCCTGAATGTCACCAAAATGGCTTCATTTCAATATTTCTTCTAACTTTACATAAAAAATTAGTCATTAGGGCCCAGACAAGGTGAATAGAGAAGGTGCCCCAATACACTTATTAGTTTACTAATCAAAAACTCCCTCAGGAACAGTGCCATGTGAGCTGGTTGATGTCATAAAGCAAGAGACATCAGTGTTGGTGAAAAGTTCAGCTTATTGTCTAAGTCTTTTACAAAGCCTTTACAGCACTTTCAAAAAGTAAACTTGGTTGACTGTTCGTCCAGTTGGTACAAATTCATAATGAACAACCCCTCTGATATAAAAAATTTTAGCAACATTGTTTTGACTTTTGATTTGGATTGATAGAACTTTTTGGTCATGGAGAATTGGCTGACTTCCATTGTGCACTTTGACACTTTGTTTTAGGTTTGTATTGGTACACCCATGTTTCATCTCCGGTGATAACACAGCCCAAAACATCTTCTTGAATCGACAAAATGTCTTGGCAAAATTCAACTCTCTTTTGCTTTTGTTCATTGGTGAGCTTTTTTGGGACCATTTTTGCACACACCTTTCTCATACCTAGATTTTCAGCTAAGATTTTCTTAACTGTGTCTCTATTGATGTTTAATTGGAACACTATGCTTCTCAAAGCCAGCCAGTAATTTTGACTCACAATTTGATGAATTTTTGCAGTGTTTTCATCAGTTCTGCTTGTTACTACTGGCTGCCTTAATCTATCTTCATCAGAGGCACTTTCTCTCCAGTCTGAAAAAATTTAATTTATTTGTACATGCAGTTTTCTTCATGGTATTATCCCCATAAACTTGGACTAAACATGTTCTTGATTTTACTTCCACCCTTGCCAAATTTAACAAGAAATTTAAAGTTTGTTTGTTGCTGTAATTAAAGCTCTGACATTCTTGTGAAGGCACACAAAAACACCCAACAATAATAAACACCATTCAAGAAGACACTTGTATGCATTGACATGAAAACAGCTATGAGACACAGCTATATCAAGGTTATGCGACCTCACTGAGTTGTTTGTACAGTGCTGCCAATGTAAACTCATGGTGGGAAGTTCACAAACTTAATTGTAAGAGTTTGTATGTGTATATATACATTATTATTTATCCAAATATGTACATGTAAACATATATGTATTTATGTACATAATGCATATGTATATATATTTTTTCATGAAACCAAAGATAAAAATGTTATAGTATGGGACTAATTAATTTTATCTTTATAAGATTAGTATACTTTTAAAATCAATAAAAATAATTACTAATTATAATAAAATTTCCCTTTTTTAAGGCTTTCATGTAACATTAATTTTGTGCTAATAATTCTTAACTTGTGAAGCATCCTAAGTAGTAACTTAGGTATGTTGTTGTGATTATATAGGCAGCATTTTTTATTATTACTATGCATTAATTTTAGAAAATGTAACAGGAAAAAAGCCAAGAGGGCTATATGACATCAAACAGTGAATACTTTTAATTTCAATATTTCATGATGATGCAAAAAACAAAACACTATTCTTCAAGTGCTTAGAAAGCACAATTTTTATGGAAAGTATGAGCCTCAATAGAAATATTTTTTAACTGATTCATCTTTACAGGAACATACAAAAAGAGTATCTGTAATAAAAGAGAAAAAATTATTTCCATCAAATTAAAAAAGACTAGATATAACTCTTTAAATTGATTGTATATGTTAGTGATTTTTACTCCAGTTAAAATATGGATCGCTAGGCAATTTGAAAACTTGTGTATTATTTCACAGGCCATTTCTCCTGCTAGGTTTTTGCTTAATAGAGATTAAGTAAAAATGGGGGAAAATTATAGTTTTCATTTCTAAAAAAAATAGTTTCAAAGCATTACAGGCAAATTAACATGTGTAGTGATTAATTCAAGAATCTAGGATCAAGTCACATAGGATTAGACTTGTCACTCTTGAAATACTTTTAATCCAAGACAAAAATTTTAACTTCCATTTCTTCATTGACATTTTGACAATAGAGATAAATATTGAGTCATATTTTCAAGGTTTGCTTGTTTCTTTAGTTTGTTTTATATTGAATTCTATATAAATGACAGTACATATAATATACTTAGCACTGTGCATGCAGTTAGTAAGCATGTCATAAATGTGAACTAATGTTGATAAGGGCTCCATTAGACAAAGTAGGTTTGGAAGTGTATTCATTTCCTAGGGCTGTCATAACAAATACCACATATGAGATGACTGAAAACAACAGAAATGTGTTTTCTCACAGTTCTAGAAGCTAGAAATCCAAGATCAAAATTTTGGCAGGGCAATAATCCTTATAAAATCTGTAGGAGAAAATCCATTCTTTACTCTTCCTAGCATCTGGTGATCTGCCAGAAATCTTTTGGCACTTCTTGAATTGCAGCTATAGCATTTCAATTTTCACCTCCATTATGGCATGGTAGTTCTTGTGATTTATTCATTTTAATATAACCATATTTTAACAAGTGGTTGACAATGAGTGATCATTACCTTTTTTATTATTATTTTTGTTGGGGTGACATTGATTCATATGATTATATAGGTTACAAGTGTACAATTTTATAATACATCATCTATATGTTGCATTTTGTGCTCACCACCAAGAGTCAGTTCTTCTACCAACATATATTTGATCCACCTTTCCTCCCCTACAACCTTGCATCCCCCTTACCCTCTGGTAACCACTAAACTATTGTCTGTGTATGACTTTTTGTTTCTTTGTTTGTCTTTTTCCTTTGTTGCTTTCAGTTCTGTATTCCACATGAGTGAAGTTATATAATTCTTGACTTTTTCTGACTTATTTCACTTATCATGATAATCTCCAGATCCTTCTATGTTGTAGAAAATGGCAGATTTCATCTTTTCTTATGGCCAAGTAATTTTCTATTGTGTACATGTACCACATCTCCTTTATCCAGTTATCTATTGAAGGACACGTTTGTTGTTTTCATGTGTTGGCCACCGCGAATAATGCTGCAATGAATATTGAAGTTCATATATCTTTGCAGACAAAAGTTTTCAGATTCTTTGGGTAAAAACCCAGAAGTGGGACTGCTGGGTCATATGGTAACTCTATTCTTAATTGTTTTGAGGACACTTCAGTGTTTTTATCATGACTATACCAACTGACATTGCCACCAGCAGTGTATGAGGGTTTCTTTTTCTTCACAGCCTCTCCAACCCTTGTTATTATTTTTCTTGTTGATGATAGCAATTCTAACAGTTGTGATATCTCATTATAGTTTTGATTTACATTTCCCTAATTGCTAGTGAAGTTGAGCATATTATCATATATCTGATGATCATTTGTATGTTTTCTTGGGAGAAGGGTTTGTTCAAGTCCTCTGCCCAATTTTTATTTGAATTGTTTGGGTTTTGTGGTTGTTGAGTTGTGTAACTTCTTTATGTATTTTAGATATTAGTGTCTTATCAGAGACATTGTTTGTAAATATCTTCTCCCATTCAGTTTGTTGCCTCTTTTTTGTTGATGGTTTCTTTTGTTGTGCAGATGCTTTTTAGTTTGACATAGTTTCATTCACTTATTTTTTTTTATTTTTTTTAATTTTTTTAATTTATTTTTTTTAATTTTTTTTAATTTTTTTTATTTTTTTAATTTATTTTTTATTCTTTTTTATTTATTTATTTATTTTAATTCATTTTTATTGTTAGACTAATTGGGGTGACATCTGTTAGCAAGGATTACATAGGTTTCAGGCATACAATTCCACAGTGCATTGTCAACTTGATGCATAATAAGTTCCACCTAATCTTTGCTTTTATTTCTCTTGCCTTTGAGATCAGGTTCACAACGTTCATACATTTAGTAGCAATGTTTTCTTCTAGGCAATTTATAGTATAGAACTTATTCTTAGGTCTTTGATCCATTTTGAGTTAATTTTGGTATATGGTGAAAGATTGCGGCGGTCTAGATTTATTCTTTGGTTTGTGGCTTTCCAATTTTCCAAGCACCACTTATTAAAGAGATTCTTTTCTCTGTTGTATGTTTTTGGCTCATTTGTCAAAAATTATCTGCCCATTTACATGTGGATTTATTTCTGGGTTTTCAATTCCATTTCATTGGTCTGTGTGTCTGTTTTATTGACAATATTATGTTATTTCAATTATTGTTGCTTTGTAGTATAAATTGAAGTTGGGGTGTGTGGATTTCTCAAGCCTGGGATATTATTCTTTGTTGCGCACACGTGTGTGTGTGTGTGTGTGTGTGTGTGTGTGTGTGTGTG
>PVJL010006873.1:0-85173 GCA_004026885.1 Lyroderma lyra | reverse complement strand
ACTGACAGAACTAGGGTGCTGTACCTCAAAACCAAATCATTCTGTGAACTGAAATGGTCCAAGGCTTTACTCGCCTGGGGCAGCTAATGTGACAAGCTGGATTTGACTTTTTTTTTTCATTTGATAGTTCTCCTGCCTCTTCCAGAAGAGAGACCCAAAGAGTGTGTCTGCTGTGTACTCATCAGCCTGCGAGCCGCTGGCTGGGCCCCCTCACTCCCACTGCTGGGACCCCCACTTCAGCCCGAGTGCCCCTTCGCTTCTGTCCCTGCTTGCACAACTGCCACCAGGCAACTCTGCGCTGCCCTGTGCCCCTCTCAGGGGTGGAGCTGCCAACGGAGCTGCTCTCTTCCTCTGGGACACTGTCACGCCGTTATTCGCCTTTGTCCATCCATTGGACCTCACTGCTGTTGGTGACGTTTGGCTCACTGCCCTTCCCGCTCCCGTTAGGAGAATCGCCCTTGCCACGTCTCACGTCTGCTCCCAGCTGCCTGGCCTTGATGCCACCGCCAGATGCTCTGTCCCTGTGGCCCACCCCCGCGCTGATGAATTCCACCCCACGGCACTGGGCAAAGCCCACAGGGCCATTTCCTCCAGGCCTCTCCCCGAGGGTCAGGTCAGTATGCAGCCTGAGCGAGGGGAGCTCTCGTCTCAGCCACTCGAAGAGCCCTGGGAGCTCGCCTCTGGCTGCATGTTTGCACTCGGCGTCCCCGCTCCCCCCTAGTAACACAGGAGGTTACGACGTGCTGGGTACAAGTGGGGTCCGTGCAATAACTATGGATTTAATGTTCTATTAGAAACTGCTGCTGGTGTGAAATTCTACCTCTTATAATAGCATACTTCATTATTCCTGACGTTGTCACGGTGATCATTCTCATTTTACCTAGTTGAACACTTTACTTTGCAATTGACAGAAATAATTTCAAACGAGGGCATGTGATCTCCAGAATGCAAATCAACGGTATTTGCATGTGACTAAAGAGAAAAATAGGCCTCGGATGAAAATGGAGTAAGAGACAGGGCTTGTATGGTCTTTCTGTCCGTGATATAACATTGGCTTGTCACCCTCCTCTTATGCTCACCATCTGCACACGGCTGCGACACAGGGAGTGTGGGATGGGCATGGCCGTGGGGACCCACCGGTGACATTAAGCATGAGCATAACATCTGAATCACATGAGCCCGGTCTGGGCCAGCGGACTACAAGTCATGTGATTTCTGTCTCCAGCTCACTAGTCATTTGTTATGTCCTTGAGCAAATCGTTTAACCTTTCTACGCCTCAGAGTTTTCTACGAAATAGGATAATACCTATTCCCATCACAGGCACTTGTGTAAAAAAAAAATTCAGAATTAAAACTGTCTGGCTTTTTACATAAAAGGGCTTTAGAAAACACTAACTCCTGGGCAGTAAAATGCCAACAAGCCTGCTCTACCTCAGCCACCACCTCCGGACTCGTTGTTTGCCCCAGGGAGAAAGACAGGCGCAGAACAGTAGTGACACCTACCAGCACCTACTAACGTCGGGCGCTGCTCTCAGTGCTTCACGCACGTGAGCTCCATTCATCCTCACTGACTATGCGAGACAGACACTCCTGTTAGTTCAGATGAGGAAAGTGCTGGCACCAGAAGGCTGGCTGGCTGGCCCAGGGTCATAGCGGGGGCGCGGGACAGAGCCTGGGTAGTTGGCCACCTGCCGGGGGCACCCTCGTGATGCTCTCATGCCTCCCAAGATCATAACAGGCCTGTGCTCACCTGGGCTGCATCGGCTCTGTTGGCCTGAAAATGTGAGAACCACCCAGGAGGGAAAGTCATCCCAATGAAACCCACACTGTCAGTCGGAACAGACAGGTGATTTTGTTTTTAACTTCAGACACCTTTGGACAGGCCAGCCACTCAGTTAGTCCATGGATAACTACTGAGCACCTCCTACGTTCCCAGTGCCATGGTGCTGCTGACGAAGACGCCAGCGAACCAGAACTCCAGAGTGCCCGTCTTCCAAACAAGCTTCCCTTGGTGTATTACGTCAGAAAACTGTGCACTTGAAACCCACATCATTTCAGTACCCAACGTCACCCCAACAGATTTACTAGTGAGAAGAGACAATAGCTTCCCACCAGGGCTGGTAAGGCAGACATACAAGTAATCAACAAGCAAACAAATCAATAAATAGCATCATTTCAGGTATTAAAAATTATATGAGAAAGACATATATGAAAAGCTTTTTCCTGAGCCCTCGGGAGAGCCCAAAAGAGTAAAAGTAAAGGAACTGATTTTTAGGAAGGTGTTAAGCAGCACCAGAAGCAGTTTGCAATTTTTGCACGAGGGTTGTGAACGGAAAGGTCCTCTTCCTACCTGAGCTGCTGTGGAGGCAGCAGTGACACAGGAGCCTCAGCTGCAAGCTGGACCGGTCCTCCTGCTTCCATCTACACTGGAGAAGAGGCAGTGTTCTCCCTCCTAACGGAAAGATGGGAAAAGCACAAGACTAAGGAACTCACCAAGGGAATTACATGTAAAAGTAAACATGAAACAATAAACATGAAAATAGATCTCACTGTAATGGAAGTGAGAATCGAATTGGAATGAGGTTTTCCTTTCATTTGGTTGGTATAATTTTTTTTTAAGTATTTCTAGTGTTGGGAAGAGATGTGATAAACGATATAAATTATGGCACTTAATTTTTTTGAGTGCTCACTGTGTCCTGGGTATTTTGCTAGGCACCAATGATAATACGTGTTTATTTAATGAACATTCACAGAGCATCTGCTGTGCGTGAGGCGGCTTGCTGAGAACTGGGGCTTCCTGGTGGACAGAGAAGACGTGGTTCTTGTCCTCTCAGCGTTTACATGCTAGCAGAGGAGACAGGCATTTAAAAAAATACACACACAACAAAATAGATAGATTTAAAGTAGTGTTCACTGCCATAAAGGGGATGTTGTGGGTCCTACAAGAGTTAATAGTATTAGAACTAACCTAGTTAGGGCAGGAGAATCTTCCTTTGAAAAATTAACATTTGATCTAAACTCTAAAAGATGAGTAGACATTATTAACAGCAAGACAAGGAAGAAAGGAAAGTACTTTCCAAGCAAAATCGCAATGTGAACAAAAGTGTGAGGTGAGGAGGCACTCGGGTGTTTGAGAAACTAGAAGAAAAGTCAGTGTCTGCAGTAAAGGAGCCAAGAAGGGACTCGCAGGGACGAGATGAAGAGATGAAAAAGGAGTGGACTGTGTAGGGCAATGGGAAGCCCCTGCAGAAATCTGAGTAAACAAGTGACATGACCAGAAAAAGTGGTGAAAACATGAATGAGGCTGTGCCTTCAAAGAGCCAGCATTCCCGTAGGAGGGGACAGATCTTTTCAAGTGTAATTGGAAGAAGCACACATTGGTGTAAAAATTTTGTTGGGCAATTAGACAGTATCTCTAAATCTAAAATACATTTGTGTGCAGCAACGCTTCATATTGCATAGAAATTCTTGCATAGGTACAATGATGTTAATATTATTGAAACTCAGAATCCATCTAAATGTCTATCAAGAAGATATCAAATGAATACAATACATAAAATGAGATATAATGTAGCTATTATAAAAGAATAAGATGAAATGCATATATTATTACCCTGTAAAGATGTGTTTTAAACTGCAATGTTAGGGGTTGTAGGTATAGTTTTATCCTGAATTTCTTAAACGAACATACATATACATATACATACATACATATACACACACACACACACACACACATATATATATATATATATATATATATATATATATATATATATATATACGTATATATGGGGGCTTTATACTTTAAACACTCCTATTTTATGAGATTTCATTGTACTAATTATTCATTAAGATGTAATATTTTTTAGTAAAGATACTCAAATACATAACGGATATATAGGAGGCATTTTTAAGGGTAGTATGCATTTTTTCTAATGAAAGAATAGAAAAAGACATTTTGGAAAGCATAGATTAAGACAAATGGACAGATAAAAAGTTAGATGCTTGCTACTTTTGGTCAAAATGCTCCTCCATTAACAACTGATGCTAACCAATAGATAACATAACCAACTCAAGTTTACATGGGTAGATAAATTCCATTTCCAACTTTTTACATAAATTCCATTTCCAACTTTTTACATAATTTTTACTATTTATTTTATTGGAGCTTGTTTTTTACCAACATAGTATGAAATATTTGCAAGTAATAATGTTTCTATTTGTTTTAGACCCTCTACACCTTAGAACAAAGATTGGTTGATTGTAAACACCCAAGAAATGTTTAATTTTAAGACTCTTCTAAACACTGAATTCTGCTCCCTTAAGCTCAGGAAATCAGCCTAGAAAACAACAAAATGGCTGAGACCATCGTAAGGAAGAGGCCATCCCATGTTCAAGAACCCCAATTTGCCATCTAACGAGAACATCCCATCTGACCGCTGTCACAGCCGAATACGATTGCATCAAGGACCTCTAATCCTATTAGGATCATTTTAAGTGCTCTTCTCTGAAAAGTCAGCAAATCATCATTTAATTATGCAGGGTTTCTGATTGCTTATCATCAACTCTTTTCTCATTCAGTTCTTTGCCCGTTGTGTGTCTCCTCTACAGAGTGCCCACTGGTTTGAATAGCAGCATTTGTGAGAGAAGATGTGAGCAGGTGAAAGACAGGAAACCATGAGAGTCTGGAGAAACGTAAGACAGTGAGCCGGTCTTTTATTTGAAATTCCTATAAAGTTGCCTTGTACACCAACTTGTTTATCTGATAGTCAGATTTACAAATTTTAAATCTCACTTCTTAACTGGTAACACATGTTAATAGAGTTCAAGTAACGAGACTTACAAACTAGCTGTTTTGGAATTAAAAGGTAATGTCCCATAGATTACTGATGAAAAGGGATTTAGAGATACATTGAAAAATAATTTTGTGGTCTCCTTTGCATAGAATGGAATTGAGAAATCAAGTTTTCATAGGAAATATGCTTTATGTTTCAATACGAAAGACAGCAACTGCATTGTAGAACAATAGCATAACTCATTCTATGGGGATCACCCTGGATTATATGATTTCAGACGTCTCCATCAATGCGAAATGAAAGCTATTATATTATGTCAATATTCATCCACTCTGGTTTTATTCTTTCAGGTTCTATAAGGATCTCAAGTTTCAACTGTCTTAGCCTATTGAGATTTAAAAATTCAGAAAGACAAAAAGTATGTATTTAAGTTATTGCTTCAAACCCACCAAGAGCATAATCGTTCTTTAGACTGGAAAAGGGGCAAAAAATGCATATAAACCCTCATTTTCATTTCCCTATTTCTGCAATATGGTCTATGTTTCCTCCCCATAAAACCATTAAGAATAAGTATGCACAAGCCAAGCCGGAGAACTTCTCAAGGAAACACGTTAGTTGTGTTTTCAGCACAGTTCCATTGGGAGTCACGGACGACTGGTATTTGACAACCTGAAAGCATCTCCCGACTCAGAGCAGGTGCAGGTACCGATAGGGTGCTCCACAGCCAGAAGGGGCCCTCCGGGTGTGATTGCGCTTATTATTCGGTGATTGCTACTTCCTGATCAGGGAGACAGTCGGTCACAAAAAGGTAGGGCAGAATTACCCAGGGATTATGTGTGACGTTGCAGGGACGGGGCAAGAGCACAGAGCAGGCTCCCAAATGTTCGCAGGGGCTGCGGGCTGAATGACAGCTCCAGGTGGAAGCCTGCACCGCAGAGGATGGTGATTAACGCGTTGTGCCGGTTTCAAAGACACTGGGGACGTGGCGTGTAGCAGGGTGTCTTTGAAGACACTGTTCACGGTGAGGATAAACTGGTAGAAAGCATGAGGTCCTCGTGGTTGGAAAACGCATCGTTTAAAGGATGAGATGGTGACAGAGAGGAGCACTCGGTTTAGCAGTGAGCGGGAGATGGGCTGGCACGAAAACATGGTTTCCCTTAACACGTAGTACCGGTATGTTTCATTCAATGTCTGTGCGTGCAGAAGAGCAAAAAGTAAAGCACATTAGAAAACATAAGGAAATGTATCTCAAGAACTATAACATAGCTACTGTTTGAAGTCAATGATCTTGCTTCTGAGAAACTGATATCAAGAAAGTAATTGTACAAAAAGGGATGGCTGCGTAGACACCACTTCCAATGTTATCTGCAATGCTGAATGAAATCGAAATGTTCTACAGCAGATGAAGAGTTCAATCAATTCTCACACAGTAGCTCAGCTTGTAATATCATTTATCCATTATAATTATAATGATAATTATAAAATCCATGTGAAAATGGAAAACTTTAATAATCCATGTTAATTGAAAAAATGCAAAATGCACAATAGGATTATAGTGATGTTACAAAAAAAATTTTAAATCCAGAAAAACTGAGGAAGACAATTTTCCATAAATACTACATTTGATTAAAGCAATGAGAATAATGAGGTTTCATTTTTTTTCACAAAATAATCCTTGATATCACTGATTTTCTGTATTATCAAAATGTAAAGAAAAATAGCTGGAGGATAAATTCCACATAAAGGTAAAATTAATTTGAAACAAACATTTCATGATTTTCAGTAAGTACTGGTGATCTTCCTTTCGGCTCCGTTCAGTGGGATAACCTAGAAGTCCCCTGCAAACTCTTTGTACAAATAGAAAAACGGGAGGGTGGCCTGCTGCACCACCTCATGTGTTAAGAAGCCTGCCCAGGGTATCACGATGTACTTTGACAACCACGGAGAGTAATATTTAACTTGGAATAGCACATGTTGCCATGAAATGTGTTAAAATGCCAGAATTTTATTGAAGTGTGGCACTGGGTATTTCATTATCTTTCACACAATTTACTCCAAACGTGTCTCTTAATCTCGCTTTATCAAATGCGACGATAAGACATCCTGCCATTTCTTGGCAAATGCCAGGAATGAATCATTACTAACCCTGTAGTGAATACCGAAAGGCCACTGTGAGTTTATAGTTATAATAAAATGTTTTATCTAATGTTGAATTTTAGCACTTTCTGGTGTCCCTCTAATACTAAAGTGATAATTGCGCCATTGGGCTGTTTTATGAGGCATTTGCTCACTTCCAGAGTAGATAAACCAGAATGAAGATTAGAAATCTCATCCTAACGGTAGGACTGGGTTATGACTTAGGAGAATCATGCCAAAGAATACAGGCCAGAATGCTTTGCATAGATTTCTTTGCTACGTGTATTTTCTCTAGCCACGAAATTAAAAATTACAGTACAATTACTGCAAAATTAATATTGCTTAAAAATACAAGAAAAAAATTCCAGCTGAAATATGAATCCCAAGTAAACTGTAAAGAGTGACTATACAGCTTATTTGTAACTGATAGTGTGTATATCAAATTTAACAATGTGAAGTGGTACATTTCCTCTCCTTTGTAGGTTTAACTGTGTCCCTTTGGAGTCCCTACTTAATCAATAATAGGAAATAGTAAATCATCCTGAGTTTTCTTTAGAATCAACAACTAGATTGAACACTTGTATGAACCATGTACCAACATTCTGAGTGTCATTAGCGTTTCACTAGAACGTTCTCAACTCTCGGTGGAAATTTTAGCGAACGGCGTGCTGAAGCGAACATGTAAGTCCTAATTACTTTCTGTATCAACTTTTTACTTTGGAATTATTTTAGATTTACAGAAAATTTGCAAAGATAGTACAGAGAGTTCTCATACGTCCTTCACACAAACTCTTCTATTGTTAACATCTTACCATAATACGTCTGTCAAAACGGAGAAACCAGCATCAGTACATCATTACGAACTAAACTCCAGACTTGGTTTGTGTTTCACCAGTTCTTACAATAATGCTATTCTTCTGTCCCAGGGACTGCTCCAACATACCACCCCACATTTAGTATAATTACTTTTTGCAGGAAAAAAGGGGTGCATATAGATTATTTAATTGTAAAATAACATTCCCACATCATGATTTTCCTTCCTCATTTTGTCTCTTCCCAACTAAACTTGTAAACTCATACTATAAAATAGCAATCCCAAAATAAAAAAATATACACAGATCATGTTTGTGTAGCCCCTGTGTACCGACCAGAACACCAGGCACAATTTTGTTACTGTTTTTCATGTCTCCAAATAAAAATTGCTAAGTGTCTGCCTGTGGAACTAACAGGCACATCTTGTTACCCCCTCAATTAGCAACCCCATGCTCTGGCGTTTTCCCAACACGCTCCCAGCTTATATCCATTTTGACGTAGGAATAAGTTGGTTGGACGTTTATAGTCAGAGGGAGTAGGATGTCTAAGTAACTGTCTTTGGCAGGACTGTAGCCCACCTCGCCTCCAATACTGTGGCCAGACATAGACTTTCAGGGGCTGAAAGCTGCTGAAGGGCTGTAATGTGAGGTCAGGGTCACTGCCCAGGCGTCCGGATTCCCTTTAACAGAACAGCAGCCCGGCCTCGGAGCTCAGGTTGTGCAAGAGCTTCTTCCTGACTCACAGGTCCCCATTCCCCATTCATAAATCCCTCCATCCATCCCACAGCCCTGCACTGTCTTGGAGTGACTCTGGACGTGGCTCCGAGGACCTAGCGACCTGTTCTCCTCTGCCACCGGCCTCACCTCTCCCATCCCAGGCACCTCTCCCACTCAAAGGTAGTTTCTATTGCCTGCTTTTTTGGTTCCCAAGTGTGAGTCACACTGTTTCTTTTCATGTCTCATGATTTTTATTGACACTTTACATACAGCAGAGAGACTCTGGGTACTGATCCGTCTTCTCTTCTGAGACTTGTTACTGTGGGTGCTGTTGTTGGCTGGGACACATCTGTGAAGACCCTTTCCCCCACCGTACACAGCCTTCAGCGTCTGCTCACTACTTTCCCTGTTCGCTTAGCTTCCTAGGGGCCACCCCAGGTCCATGTAGATCCCTTTGTGGCCTAAGTTTGTGCATACGTGCTCTTGGCCAGTTAGGTCCTTGCCGTTTCCCATTGGGAGCGTGTGTAGTCTGGAGACTGCTTTCATAACTCAGAGACGTGGGGACCGATGCACAAGACATAGACTGGGAATCATGGGGGGACAGAGCGTGCATCTCCTTGGCTGCACATTTGAGAGGAGAGCAGCTAAGACAGGGTGAGGATGAATGGGGGTAGGGCCTTGCTCCGGAGCAATGGACAGTCTGTGCATTTTCCTGAATACGTACGTCTGCATTCGCTGTGTGTCTTTATGACATTTTCAGAAATTTTAAATGGTTTTTGCTCTTGTTGTTTTTGCTGCTGTTGTTTAATTATTATGCTTTCATGTTAAATGGGTCCACTGAGATCCCGACATAGTCACTGTCACATCGGCAGTCCTCGTACACATTGTTTGGATGGGTCATAATTGCAATTCTATTTTTCTCTTCAACAAAAGAGTTATATGAGAAAAAACTATATGCTTTGTTTTGATTATAAACTTCCAAAAGATTGGGTTTTAATTACTTTACCTTTTAATCTCTCATATTGCTATTAATACTCAGTTTTATTTTAGTATGATTTCAAATAATATTTTCTTCTGAAATTAATTTTAGGTCTTTCCTGTCATCTTGCATTTGATTTGCTGTATTTGGGGGGTGGGGTAAGGAAGATGGGAATGAAAAACAAGTTGTCCAAGAAAGAAGAATACCCCAGTTGGAAGACACTCACTGATGATTTGGCATTCACGTGGGCAACAGGCCTCATCACAAACTGAATTTAAGAAAATCTCAGCAAGGGCTGGTTTTGCTGACCAATCCTCACCAAGAAGCCAGTCACCTCTAAATGACACAGCAGCAATTTTGTAGAAAATTTGTGCTGTATTAAATAGTGAATGATAATTTTCTTTCTAGCCTTTATTATTATAATGCAGAAGCACAAAACCATGGAAGAGGATCAGAAGAAGGGAAAAGCCATGCATTGATAGGTAACATTTTTGTATCAGCTGAATTAGCACAGCTACGATATTAATGTGTTTGGGTTATTATCGTCTTATAAAACACCAAAGGATATGAATGTGAACTGGTATTAGGATAGCCATTCTATCAAGAGAGACATTTATATACTAGACTATGAAATGATAAAGAGATACAGCAAGGCAGTTACAATGATGTTAGTAAGCATATTATTATGTATGCGTAGCTTGTCATTCAAAGAAAACAAAGGAGCAGGAGTCATCTCACAGAGCACTCCAAAATTGTTTATCCTTCCTTAAACGCATGGATTCTAAAACTACAGGGTCTTTCTTGGGTTCAGAAGAGCATAGTGGGAGAGACCGGCAGTGTTGACCTCTGATTGAGTATCCCAAGTCCAGTGTTCCACGTTATTGGGAAAGATGAAAAATCCTTTGAACCAGGAGGTTCGCTGGCCAAATGGCCAAGGGGATCATTTTCTCTTGAGAGTAGGGAGGAGGGTTACCCATTAATTGTACTCCTGGGTGTGAAGAGGGAATATTCAACCTTGTCTTTTGTTGCTCATCTAAGACAGAGCTGAAGAAAATGATGGTTATTCTGTTTCATAGATTTCCAAATGAGAACAAGAAATTTGAAGAACTTGCTAATTCATCTAGTGAATCCTGAAATGAAAAAATCTGAAATAAATTTGGCAGCTACAAAACTGAGCAGAATAACAGCAGTTCAGAGCCTAGGTTTGGGGGATTTAACTATCTGAATTAGTATCATGACTTCATCCCTATTCAGGGTGCTAGCATAGAAAAGTTAAAGAAGCATATATATGTAAATTTCTTTGAATAATTCTAGGAAATATGGGATGTACTCAATAAATCATATTTATCAACAACACCATCATCATTATCACTACATGACTTCATCAACTATTACTAAGACTCCTCCTTAATAAATCAATCTAATTTTTGAACCAAAGGTTTAAAACATGAAGTAAATATCTCCAAATTAGCTACAAATGAGATACCAAGATGAAACAGATATGAACTTCCAAGGCTGTATCACCGAAAACAGAAGGTTAAGGAAAATTTTGCAAACTTGTTCCTCATTTTCTCCACCCATTTTTCCAGATCCAGGACATAAAGGCATAGCATACAGAGAAGGTCAGCAGATTACGATGAGGGATTTGGAGGAGACAGCTGTTGCTTAAGTTTTGAGGTTCTCACAACCCCTTTGGGGGAAAGCATTGGAGGGAGTCTGCATCCTCACCTCAGATCTACTGAGGGAAACTTCAGAGACTACTTGGAGAGAGTGTTGTCCTCTAGAGTTGTGGGGACAGTGCAGTGGGGCTGGGTCTTACTGATGAATCTAGACAAGGCAGGTGCCTTGGGGTCACTGTAATTCCAGAGGTTGGGATGCATAGAAGAGAAAGAGTGGGCCTAAGGGGTCCTGAGCCCTGGTCAGCAGGACCACCAGGACAAAACCAGGGCCAAGAAGCTGGAAACGAGCCAAGGTGCTGAGCAGGAGGAGCAGGTGGCCCACCTAGAACAGAGCTGCATCCATGGGCATGAAGAATGTTACAGTTGGAGGGTCCCAGCAGAGAACTGCTGACGGTCCCGTGAGAATGCCCTCCCCCCACCAGAGAAAGAAGCCAGTCCGAATGGTTTAGGACCAGAGAGTGAGCAGCCAGATTGCCAAGGAAATGCTTCACCACAGACATCCCCACCTTTGTCCTGTTCTTCGCTTCCTGTTGGCAAGTCCCAGAGGGAATGAACCTCAAGGAGCCAGACTGGGGAGGCAATGATGAGACACACGCAAGCCAGTCACAGCCCCCACTGTAAGTTTCCAACCTGAAACTGGTCCAGAGCAAGGAAGGGCAAAGACTTGGATGCTACATTGAGTTTGGAATGTTGAAGAAGATCAAGGACCGAACATTTTAAGTACATAATGAAAATTACGTTTATGACTGAATATTAATTAGGATCTCTGTTACCTGTTATACTACTGAGGAGAAAAGCCATCAGCCTGCAGGAGCATGCAGTGAAGGGCCACATTTAACAAATGTAAAGGAGCAATCAGAGACCAAAACTAAATGTATTGTGATTAACTAGCTGTTGGACAAATAAAACGTGGTAGAACTATCAAGGACTAGTTCTACCTAGGTCAGTGTGCTCCTGTTATTTATTTATTTATTTATTTGTGGAGAGTGCAGTGTGGGCAGGGCTGGAGCTCACTACCCCCTATAAGGCCTGTGCCACTTCTTTTGGGCACCTGGGTGGCACCCATTAATGCCACCTAGCTTTTCAGAGCACAGCTTGAATACTAGACTCTGGATAGCTCCACTGAGTCAGTCTCTCTCTCTCTCTCTCTCTCTCTCTCTCTGTCCCTCCCTCCCTCCCTCCCTCCTTATGCATATGCCTTCTAAAATCCCATCAATGCAACTTACATCTCTAAGTCCATAACTTCCAAATATCTAGGTTTGTCTCCTAAATTTAGAAATCTTGCTGATTGCCTACTGCTAATTCCCCTGGATATACCATCAGCATCTCAGATTCATTATCTCCTCCTAAATTCCCCTTTAGGATCTGTGTCACCCTGTGAGTTATCTTAGAATGTGGAATAAACCTTCTCTTTGAACTCTTCCTACCCAATCCAATTTAGCAGTAACTCTTCTAAAATGTTCTTTTCTAG
This sequence comes from Lyroderma lyra, assembly GCA_004026885.1. Classification (NCBI taxonomy): domain Eukaryota; kingdom Metazoa; phylum Chordata; class Mammalia; order Chiroptera; family Megadermatidae; genus Lyroderma; species Lyroderma lyra. The sequence continues at coordinate 72,580 of PVJL010006873.1, read as the reverse complement.
ACGTTTCTGAAATCTATCCTTCCTTTTCCAGGTTCACAGCCACAGTTTATATTAGGTAATAACCATTCTTTCGTAAACTTAAAACACCTCCAATATGCATTCCATCTGGCTGCCAGGATATGCCTAAGATAAAAGGTTCGCGTCACTTGTGCAACTCCGCACCAGCCCAGTTACAATGAACTAGTTTAAGTTCCTATAACAGTATTTCTCCATCGACGGTGAGCACTGACAGCACCTGGAATCTGGTTACGATGGCAGGTTTCCCGCTGGCTTCCTTAGATCTAGGCGGGTGATGTGACGTCCACAATGCTGTGTGTTCAGCATCTGTCACGGGTGTTCCTGCTGCAAATGTTCTGAGGACCGACCATAAACTCATGTTTCCGACGTGTCTGAGTGTGCGTGAGTGTACGTCTGTGTGTGCACGGAGTCCGGACTTGGTCGTGCTGCATTCCAGCACTCTGGAATGCTGTTCCTGAGTCCATCTTCAAAGACTCAAGGTCATTTACTTCCTGAAGATGTTACTAATTCCTCTGCCATAGATGAATCTATTATCAGAATAGTGTGTACGTCTTTCCATTATGGCACTTGTCCCCTGTATCATATTATTTATTTACATACCTCGTTTCCAACTAGGCTGAACTTTTTGGAGACTGTAACTATCTTATTCATCTAAATGTCCTAGGACCAAGCATAGTACATGGTGTATGAGACATTAATAACTGTTTATTCAATGAACAAATTAGCAAATGACCTTTCCTTTCTTGAGGTCTCTGCAATTCAGGACAAGGACATTGACATTCAATTCTGTTCCTTCTAACGGAACGTTCCCTTTTGGCATTTTTCTTCCATTTGCTCATTCCCTTGGCCACCATGCTAAAGTATGAAGACAAGAATATTGCCTGTGTGCCAGGAGACCAAGGCAAACTATTGAGATATAATATGAGGAACCCCTACTAAGAGCAATCATACAGGAAAGAAACAGAATATTAAATTGAGAATGCATTTGTAACATCTAGGTCACTCACATAAGAATAAACTCTGATAAAGTAATGCACATGCAGTGTGCTTTATTTCCTTTTCTACTCCCCATTCATACACTTGGAGCACCATGTCCGTTTATAACCATATCTGCACTCATCCTCAGAATTTTATATGGATTTAAAAATGAGTTGGGAATGGCTGAAAGAAGAACCATGAGTCAATGTTTACAAGAAGGACTATCGTGTACAGTTCTCACATCTGTCTAAAATTCTTTTTATTAATGATAGAAAGTGGGCATGGTCAAAAAATTGTCATTTCTGTTTCTGGCATTCTGAATTGCTCATTTCAGAATCTAACTCCTATTGATCCTGCGCTGGTCCTCCACACACTTCCCTACTTCACACGGTTTTGTGCAGGGATAATTGCTTCCTTATGTCAAGCTCCTTATTACAGAAAACTCTTATTCTGTTAGCAATTGCCTGAAGTTAACATTTTTGGTGCATGATTTTTCATTAATTGTATTTTAAAGTGTTAGCCTGCGATGCTGACTACAGACCTGAGTCAAGATGTCTTTGTCCATTTGTTTTGCCTTGGAACTTGACTCCTTACCTGTGTTTCTTGTCCTGAACCTCCTTCCCACACGTTCTGTGCTCTCCCCACACCATAGAGATAAGAAGTCAGTTTCTTTTTGTCAGAAAACTTAAAATTCCTTATATATCAGAAATACGGACACCATGGCAGTTCTCGTAAAAGTCTATTAAATGAGAATTTCATGCCCATTAAATATGCAAACTACATCAAGCCAAGCAGGTCTACTAATCTGATGTTTGCCTTTTGAGATTAGTTAGTTGACTTAATTGTTCTGACACCGTAATTTGAAAACTGTTAACCAGGAAAAGCCATGTAGGTATAATTCATGGTAACACAAAGCAGTACCAGCAGGATCTGGGGGGCACTTTCAGTCAGCAGGCAAACCTGGCAGTGATGGACAGATGGGGACAGAATGAGAAGACCCTAAGGGTCAAAAGACCCATCGTAAATCGTGCAGCCAGGAGGGCGATGGCCGTGGTGTTCACGGGGGTGTAATTCAGCAGACACGCACCTCTGCCTTTGAACCCTTCCTGCAGAGCCTCATTTACATGGGGGCGCTGGGTGCTCACGCCGGTCGGGGCGGCGATGCCCGCAGACTCAGACCGCCTAGCCACGCACAGGTGCCGGTCTCCCCGTTGCCACGCTTCTATGAGCTCATTTTAGGCTTTTCTTCAGAAGAGTGTGCACACAGTAATTCGAACCAGCAGGTCGTCCACGTGTAAACTACGACACCCACATCTGCGATCTAAGACGATTTCTTTTCCGAACGGGCAAGCAGGAAAGCCCCCACGCTGTCAGTCCTCTGATAATGAGCGCTGCAGTCCCAGCTCGGGGGTCTGCAAAGCTCATTTAGATGTGTCAGCAAGAGCGTGAACGGCCTTAAAGGTCTAAACCAGGAACGATAATTAAGAGGCTCAATGCCAATTCCTTGTCATCTTTAACTGCTGCTTACAGTTCGTACACAACAAATACTAAAAGGTCATCAGAACTCGTTTTATAATGAGCACATATTTATAGTTCCAAAATGTTTCCTCTCTAACAAAGGCAGGTTGACAAGAACTGGATTTGGCTATGGGAAACAGGAATAGCCCGGGAGGGAGAGCCCAGATGCGGGCCACACAGCCTGAAGACGCCTTTGGAATCACGTCCCGCGAGGGGAGGTCCACACGTCGTGTACAGGAAATACTCCTAATGACAGGAACCAGGGGACAAAGTTTATTTACATCCCACCTCAGTCTCTTTCTAGCTGTGGAGTCTTGGTTTTCTCATCTGTAAAAAGGGGGTGGAGTGGGGTGGGTGGTATATGGCGATCTTTGCCCTAGGATTTATCTCCGAGGATTATTGTGTTGATCAAATGAGTTAACCCCTAAGAAAGTGTTTAGAATAGTCGCGGACTACCCTAACGGACCCGTGTTACTTAGCCCTTCTCTAGTTTTCATTTTTGGTCTCATTTTCTTTCTTTTCTCATTCAGAAATTATTTTTATTCCACAGTAGGGGGTCAATCTGAGATTCTCTCTTCGGTGGAGGAGAGGACTGGGGCTGGTTCATGCACGCCCCACTTGTGATGCCCAAAGAACACGTGTGGAATCATCTATGCAGACAGAGTTTCTAAGTAACTAGTTTCTAACCGTTAAAATTACTACTGAGCTGGGAGTGCAGTTACTCACTAAAACACCAAGAAAACTGGCATTGCTATCCCCCCCAGATTAATGAAACTGTGGGCAGCTTTTGCCTATTTTGTAATCAAAATAGTCTCCTCTGAACTAAGTCTCCCAACCCTCTGCTGTCACCTGGGCTACTGCTTCATCCTGGTGCCTTGCACGCCATTCCCCAGCCACCGCCCAGAGACATGTTTTCAAAATTGACATCACTGAGCCCCACCACACACACGACTCCCGTAATGGGCCCAGAAGTCCCATGTCATCGTTCCTGTCCCTGCCAGCCCCCACCCCCGCACTGCATCTCCATCCATAATGCCCCTGGCATTATGCCCCGTGATGCTGCTTTAACTTCGACATGACATGCAAGCTCCAGCTTAAGGGCTTTGCTCTTCCCATTCCTTCTTGCTGGAATACTCTTTCCCAATTTTAATGGAAGAGCCAGCCCCCCGGAAATGACTGTCCTAACTCTAAGGGTCTGAAGTCGTGCTGGCCACCTGCTGCTCACCATTACTTCGCCCCAGATAACCCTTTCATAGAAATGACTGGGATCACCAGGTAGTGGATATACTTGTTTTTCTTGGTCCTACACTGAAATGTAAGTCTCAGGAGGGCAGGCACCTTGTCAGCCATATTTCCTAAGGGTTAGAATCAGGGCTGGCATATAATAGGCATGTCTATTTGTTGAAGGAATCAGTTCTAAAATAAGAAGTAAATGAGAAATGTTTTCTTAACATTTTAGCATGTTGAAAAATGTTGTTGTTTTTCTATAACATTTTAACACTGTTAGTTTAAAAAAAGACCCCCTTCTGCAAGGAAGATCTGAGAAAAGATTAAGAGAGCTGAGTATTATGAAGTTACATTTTTGTGTTTTATATATAGATGTGTATGTAAAAGAAATAGAACTTCAGTGAAATAAGAAAAACTGTTGTTAAATAAATCTTACTTTGAAGTTGGGGTAGAATTCTAAATCTGCACACAACTACTCCCACTAGTACTACTAATATGCAGACAGGGCAGTAATACTCATTCTGTCACATGTAAACATTAGCTATTATTATTAAATTATCATTGTCATCATCATCATCATCATCATCATCATCATCATCACTAGTAGTACTGCCACTCCTACAGGTGAGGATTAACCAAATACTTAATATTCAGAAAGCATTTATCCCAAGACTTACAGCTACTATCGCCTTTAAAAAAAGGAAACCATTCTAGAAAGTAGGTGTTTTACAGAAAGAATGCAAGTGACCTCTTTCCTGGGTCCCTAAGTGGCAGCATGGGGGGCTCAGATTTGACAAGTCTTTAATATTTAATAGTAAAGACAAGTCTCCAACCACGTTGAGAAATCCCGTGTGTGTAGAAAAGCATCAGTATTACACTGTGGAGCTGCATTGGCTCCTCCTGGAATGTTAAACACAGATCTGGTTTTCACTCTGTGAACGTGGATACAACTTAGTGAATTATATATAACTTCTCTCAGCATCTGTGGAATAGACCGGAAAGTGGTCCCTTTAGGTAAAGAAATGGGCAGACCCCAAATAAAATCATGCCCCTTGCTTCGAAAGGAAAGTTTCAGTTCCCTGAATATAATGTTTCTAGGTTAATAGAAAGTTTTCATTTCATTTTGACACCAAAAATAGTATTGAATGAAAAATCACCTCTCGATAATGTTCTTACTATAATTACATTATTTTAGAAAGGAACTGTACATTTCCCTTGATACGTATCTGTGTTTTCTTACTTTGCAGTGAAAATCTTAGTAAAAAGTATTGTAAATTCTGGCTTTAAAGGGAGGTAGTAGGATTTCCCAAATGGCCCCAAAACTTGCCTTGTGGCTATTTCATTTGGTCCTAGGCACTTTGGGGTTTTCTACCCCTTGTTGCACTATTAACATGCACATTTGCTCACTCCTTTGTGAGTCAAGCATCTCTGGCATGAGGACCGGTGGTGCATTTCAGTCCCAGTGCCACATCACCATCACACATTGTCACAGCCACAGGGCTCCCTGCCACGGAAGCTGCTGAATGGGTGAGTAAGAGAGAGTTTCACAGAAACTAGATTTTCAAAAACGATCTCACTGAAGTGTAACGAACCCATGAAAAGGTGCACACAGCCTGATGCACATTCCATAACCTATGTAGCGAGCATCCACATCAAGGAGCAGAACTGTACCTGTGCCCCAGAAGCCCCTGTGAGCCCTTCCAGTCTTCTTGATCTCTCAAGAGGAATGAGTGTTCTGACCTCTGGCAGCTTGGGTCAGTTTTGCCCTGTTTTCTGAGCTTTATATAAAACACATGTTCTTTCGTGTTGGGCTCTCACTATTGTGCGTGAGGTTAATCCACGCGTGGCTGCATAGAGTTGTAGTTCAGAATTCCAGGTTCTTAAAAGCTCAACATGAGGATGCTACAGATGACTCATTTCACTGTGAGAAACTCAGGTGGTGATTCTCAGCCAAGACATATCTATACCACTTCCCCCTCCCATTATGGACCAGTATCTCTTCCTGCTGTTGCTGACCGGAAATACCAGTGCTTTTTCCAAAAAATGGAGATTTTGGAGATTTTTGACATTTTTGTGTCCCCTCAAAACTTCTATGTCACAATCCTAACTTCCAATGTGTTGGTACAAAGAGGTGGGGCCTTGGGAGGTGATTAGGTCAGGAGGGTGGGGCCCTCATGAATGGGGTCAGTGCCTTACAGAAGAGACCCTAGAGCGCTCCCCTGCCCCTCCCACTACGTACGGGCACAGCGTGAAGACGGCCATCGGCCATCGGCAAGCCAGGGAATAGACCCTCCCCAAGAACCTAACCTTGTTGGCAACCAGCTGTCAATCTTCCAGCTGCCAGAGCTGTGAGGAATAAATCTCTGTTGTTATAAACCACCTAGTGCGTGGCACTATGTTACACTGCAGCCAATAAAACAATGGTAAAAATGTACTTGCACCCATATTCTCATCTTTTGCTCTTCTATCAAATATAACTGACAAGAAAACACATCAGCCAAAATGTTAGCCTTGACTAGAGATGTGGCTTACGTTTCTCTATTTTCAAGGGTTGCTAAAAATGGAAACGTGTGCGATCTCCCCTTTAATGTTATCATCTTCATGTCAGATGGAAATACTGTATTTTCTCTGAGTCTTATTGTAAGCCATTTGCTGATCTGTAAATCTAAGGTCCTTTGAGGGTATCAGAAATGCATATTATGCCCTTGAGTGACCCATTTCCACATACAGGTCTCTGAGCTGACAGGTACCAGGGATCGGGGGCAGGAGAAGACACTCAGCCCAGGCACGTTGGAGTGATTTCACAGCTGCCGAGGCTCGAGAGCACAAATTATGCCACTAAGGCTGACATTAATCTAAAAATCCTTGCTCCAGTTCAGCCTGTTTATGAAAGCATCACAATTCCAAGGTTTGCTTTTAGCCAATTTGCCCCCCTTTGTGAAAAACCGTACCCCTGTGGGGGATCGGTTCCACCTGAAGTTCAGAAGCCATGCTCATCGAAAGACCTTCATTCAGGAAGGTTCTAAGCCTAGCTGCAGCTTTGTAAATACACGCAAAGGATTTGGGCAGCACTTTCCACTAGGTATAAGCTGTATTTTGAAAATAAATATAGGCAGTTTCACGAATGTTCACGGTCCTTTGATATAAACAAGTGAAAAACGATTGTTCTTTGAAGTCAAGTGATATTTTGATGTAGATTTTCACTCTGGCTTGTCAGAAACAGACCTCGGCGATACAAAAGAGGATGCATTTCCATACTGCTTCCAGCAAATTCCTGAGAATGAAAAATCACCACAGGAATATAAAACATGTCGCCCACAGACCTATCATAAGCACTGCAATCAAACCGTCTGCTCAGCTGTCCATACAGAAGTAAAACATGTCGAATGGGTTCAGAGACACCTTTGGTCATGCCTGCAAGTGGCCGAATGAACCAAACTGATGGACATTTTCCACACAATTCCATTTCGCAGTTTGGCCTGTGCTGCCTTCTCTAGCTAGACTTTTTTTCCTACCCTCTTCCCTAGGGGTCCATAGCCTACCCATAAGTTAAGAACTATCTCTGATTCCATACACTCCTTCAAGTCTTATTAAATGAACACGTTATTAAATAAACTTTCTTCTCAATAATTATAACCATAAGTGCTATGGTCTGAATGTTTGTGTCCCCTCAAAATCCATGTGTTCAAATCCTAACCCCCAGTGGGATGGAATTAAAAGATGACGTCTTTGAGGCGCTTAGGTCACGAGAGGGAAAGCTCACGAATGAGGTGGATGCTATTGTTAATACAAAAGAGAACCCCTCAGCCCTGAGTTCCCCTCCCCAGCCCCTTCCTCCACGGGAAGACACAGGAAGAAGCCGGGAACCAGGAAGAGGCCCTCGCCCAGCCGCGCTGGCACCCCTGTCTCAGACTCCCACTCCGGAATGGTGAGCAGTCGATTTCTGCTGTTTATAAGCTGCCCCGTGTGCAGAATTCTGTTCTAGCTGCCCGAGCGGACTACGACAATAATTGAAACAGCAGTATTTCCTAGAGAAGCTTCTGTTTTTCTGAGCTTCTGGCATACCCTGGCCTTGTACATGCTATCTAGAGCCATCCTCACCATCTCCTAACACAGCAAGGTTATGACCCTCATGTTACAGGAAAGTGAGGTCACGAAAGGTTAAGTACCTGCCGCAGGTCAAGCTAATGCACCATGGAGGCTGCCTGGCAGCGAGGCCCACACTCACGTCAGGGCGGCGCCCTCACTTTAGAACGTCTGCAGCGGCGAGCTCAGCCCCGGCCGCAGCTGGGCACGGCGCCGCCTACCCGCAGGCGTCCAGGGCATCTGCCCCCGTCAGCCTGTTACAACTGCGGCTTCTTTGAAAAAGGAAACACTGAAAATTAGCACACACTATGACTCCGATTAACCCCGCAGCCTAATGTGTCACAGTGTGCTTGTGAGTAGATGTTTCATTCTGTTCGCCAAGCCGAAATTATTCCATCAGCGCCTCGGTACTGCTCCGTGTCGTCCCTCTGCAGGCCCCCTGGCCCGTCTGGGGCTGCGCTCGTGCACGGGAACGCACGTGGGTGCTCCTGCTCTCCCGTGCTTTAACACCCAATCATTGGAATGTGTACTGAGCTCTGCTTTTCCTTGTAAAACACGAGCAGCTTACCGAGTTCTGTTACTTATCAATCTGTTCCTGTGTTTTCATTTTCTTCCCCAAAACACATCTCCCTCTAGGTAGGCTGCCCAGACGGACTGCTTTAACAGGACAGTAATGACGGCACGGTCCCGTTTTGCACGGCACGTCAGGTCAGCCTGGTCTCACAGGGCTACGGTCAAGGTGTCAGTAGGCAGACTGTACGATCTCAAAGAGGACAGCCTCATTTTGGTTTTTGGTTTTTCTCTGTCTTGTTTAAACGGGCTGTCCGATCAGCCTACCTCCAAGGTCGTGCACGTTCTTCTATTCTTCCTTCCCCGGGAGCAGGAGCCACTCCTTTCGCTGCTTCCACGGCTCCCGGTGCCTTGATGTACCCTGACACACCGCTCTCCACCTCAGAAGGTCTGTGCCTGGCCCGGGCTCGGCTGCAGCTGCCCGCCACCAGGTTTCCTCCAGTGACACTTTGCCCAGTTCTTTTTCACTCCACTACTTGACTTCAGGGAGCACCACTAAAAGCATTCCCTTGGAATGTGGAGTGGTTCTGAGGTTCACGTTTTAACCAACTCCCAGAACAATATCATTTTCTAATCATTTTCCCTCCAGAAACCAAGTGATTTCAGAGAGAAATACCTGGTTTTCTAGGAGAGGACTTCTTTGACCATTCTTTCCAAAAATAAAACAAACCCAGGTTCTAATTTGTGTCCGACTTTTCTTACCATAAAGATGAATATCCCCACAATGATTCCCAAACTGTCCTTGTGTTGGTGAGTCATTTCTGAGGATGTAACATTTGGTCTTTAACTCTTTGCTACTTAATCACATGTTATGGAAAGTCTGGTAAATGACTGAATTGCTCAAAGTTAGCCAAAATTAAAGTACGTCAAAAGAATTTTTTTTCCTTAAGTGCTAGGAAATTGCAAAGTTGCTGATTTAAATACAATGAACTGAATGTTAAGTTCGTTTGAAATGCATTCTACATTAATCATCCATAAGTATATCCTGATGTATTACAATATAACCAATATTCTAAATGGAAAATTACCTTCTATCTTCAAGAACTTGAAATGTATTAAACATTATAAAACTGTGATATGATAATATACAGAATTAAAGAGCAAACTCCATAAAATGAAAGTGCAAGTTTGACCTCTAATTCAGGCAGGAGACTATTCAAGTATGTGTTGTTAGAATAAATCACAGAAAACAAGGTTGAGGAGATAACAGCAGATCTTATCATCTGGATTTTGGTTAAGTCTAGAGATGCCATTATTACAGACAGAACTTCCATGTTTCAGATGATTAAAAACAATTTTGAGGCTCAATGAACAACATGAATAACTCCACAAAAGGGAATATTATTTTGAATACAATAAAGGATTCAATGAATTGTTCAATGGTTTTTAACAAAACATCATTTTTGATGGCTAGTGGAGCATGAGCTATGCATGAAAGAGAAAAATCTTTGCCTGATTCAACCAAAATATCATGTTCCCTAGACATTTATTGCTTCATGTCACTTTAAAGCAAAGAAAGGATTGTTTGAAAAATCCTGTGCTTGAAAATTGCTATTCAACTTGTTAGGATGACCAACGTTATTCCTAAAAAACAAAAAACCACCTTCCTGAAGACAGGTTCACACTGAGATGTCAATGATGCAGGATTTTGAAATCAGTTACTTCAACCCTAGATATGTTAGTTCAGCAACAGTCTACGTAGGTTGTTATTTTTTCTCCATTTGAAAACTGTTAATTTTATTAATGATGATTTAACAATCAACACCTTATTCTGTGAGTAGCAAGTGTTCTTAATGCAGGGCTTTGCATGGCTTGACTTTTCTCAACTGCACCGTATTACACCTCAGTCATTTCAATTGCAGCTGGGAAAAAAGAAATCAGTTGGTTTCCTCAATTAATTTTGCTTGTGCATGGCTCCCCAAGGAAAACTAACGCTCTTCCAGCTTTTCTAAATAAAGGCCGGTCAACATCACACATTGTGCTCAACACTGCATGCTGAGAAAAACAGAACTTGGGAGTCTTAACAAATAAGAAAACCCTTCAAACAGTTGTCCGGTAGTTTCAAAAGAATGTTTTCGAGATATTCAAAAGCTCCATGACATATTCTAAGAAATACAATGGACCCATTCACCGTGTCAGCTGAACACTGGATTCCACTGTGGTTGCTACAATTATGTGGTTTACAAATCTTTGTTAAAAACTTATACTTTATATTTTGAAAACCCAAAGGACTAGAACAAATGTAAAATTTTAAAAATATTCCCAGAGCTGAGAAAATTTCCTTTTTATAAACAAACATTGTGAGGATTTGCTAGGATGAAACATTTTAAATACTTGAAAGGATGTAATTAATTTTTTTAAATGTGATTAACTAAAATCTCCTACATATGCCACTGTGGAAGTCACCTACTCTCTAACAGAAACACTGTCATTAAATCTACATCAAAGAAAAGCTTTAAATAAATTTTCTTGGTAAAATTACTTGAATTTCAATCTATTGTCATTTTTTACTATACATTAAATAATAAAACTATAATTTTGCTGATGCTTAGAATCCCTTTATCATAAAATATTTTGCAATAAAATAATATTTTACAGTGATAAAATTTGTTGACAAATACTGTTCTCTTCCTTTAAAAATGATAAGCCTATACAATCTACATTTCTTATTAATTTTACAAAGCCAAACAAGCAAGTCTAAAACTGGTTGGAGGAAAAAAAAAAGTTTATCAAAAAATGTCGTTTTCCATGAAATGTAACTTTTTTAAAAAATAAAATTTGTCAAATGATGATGTAGTCCCTTTGTAGCATAGATGGTCCCCAACTTTTAGGATGGTTTGACTTACAATTTTTTGACTTACAATGGTGCAAAGGGTACACATATTCAGTAGAAACCATACTTCAATTTCTGAATTTTGATCTTTTCTCAGGCTGGCACTAGTCCATACGGTATTCTTTTGTGATGGTGGGCAATGACAGTGAGCCAAAGCTCGCAGTCAGGCATGTGATCACGAGGGTGAACAATTGACAGTCAGCCATGTAGCCAGCATTTTTGGAACTGTGTTTTGTGTCTTCACATCCCATCATATCTACAAAACTCCCATTTATGTCTCCTGCTTCTGGAAGAAGAAGGCAGTCACTCTTGAAATGAAATGGAATAATTGCCCAACTGTAGGCTGATATAAGTATTCTGAGCAAATTTAAGTTAGACCAACCTAGCTATGATCTTCAGAAATATAGGCAAATGGGGTAGAAATGAGAATAATGGGAAGAAACAATAAGGAAACAGAAAACCTGTCCGTACTCTGCTTCTACATAGAGACACGTAAAATGTGATGAGTATTAAGTGTAAATAATCTGACAGTGTAGCTTCCTGAAAGTGAATTAAAAATTCCCCAAGACTATGCTATTTTAGCATATATGCTAACAGAAAATATATTTGTCCATTTAAAGTTTAAAAAAAATCCTACTAATTAAATAATATGACATATTGAACTAAAACTGATTTTCTCAATGGATTACTGCTTTTCAGATGAGGTCTGACAATTAAGTTCATGAACTCATCCTAGAAAAAGAGCTACATAGCTCATTCTTGAATATCACCACAGACACCTTCAAAGTACTCCCCTTGGAAAGCTGTGCACTGGCACCAGCGCCTACGGCACCCTTCAAACCAATTTTGGAACTCTCTTTCTGGAATGGCCATCATTCTTGTCATCATATTACCCTTGATGTCCTGAATGTCATCAATGTCTTCCTTGAAATATTTCCTTTATCTTCAGGTAAAGAAAAATGTCACTGGGGACCAGAGTAAGTGAGTAGGAAGGGTGTTCCAATACAGTTATATGAGCACTGGCTAAAAACTCCCTCACAGACAGAGCCATGTGAGCTGGTACATCATCATGATGCAAGAGCCATGAGTTGTTGGTGAAAATTTCAGGTTGTTTTTTTTTATTGGGGTGACATCTATTAGCAAGGATTACATAATTTTTGTCTAATGTTTTCATGTAGCCTTTTTGGCACTTCCAAATAGTAAACTTCGTTGACAGTTTGTCCGGTTGGTACAAATTCATAATGAACAATCCCTCTCATATCAAAAAAGGTTGGCAACATTGTTTTGACTCTTGATTTGGACTGACAGAATTTTTTTGGTCGTGGAGAATTGACTGACTTCCATTGTGCACTTTGACGCTTTGTTTCAGGGTTATATTGGTACATCCATGTTTCATCACCCGTGGTAACATGGCCAAAAACATCATCTTGCCTCTCCAAAAATTCTTGGAAAACTTTGACTCTTCATCAGTGAGATCCTTTGGGACCATTTTTATAAACTTTTTTGTGCCAAGATTTTCAGTTAAGATTTCCCTGTTCTCTATTGATATTTACTTGGTTTGCTATGTTTCTCATAGTCAGCCAATGATTTTGACACACACTTTGATGTATTTTTTGCAATGTTTTCATCAATTCTGCTCATTACTGGCCGGCCTTAATCCCCATAAACTGGACTAACATGTGCCTGATTTCACTTCTACTCTTGCCAAGTTTAACAAGAAATTTAACGTTTGTTCATTGCTCTAATTCAAGCTCCAATATTCTTGTGATGGCACACAAAAACACGCAACAATAATGAATGCCACTCAGTAAGACACCACCACATGTCGACATGAACACAGCTGTGAGACACAGACATACTGAGGTTATCACACATTACCAAGGTGTTTGTACAGTGCTGCCAACGTAAGCGCACGGTGACATGTTCACAAACTTAATTGTCAGATTTGTATACGACCTTTTGGAGATGTAAATGATGTCTTGGGCCTTGTTATCAAAAAATTCTGCCAGTCCAAATCAAGAGTTGAAACAATGTTGCTAACCTTTTTTGATATCTGAGAGATTGTTCATGATGAATTTGTACCAATTGGACAAACCGTCAACCAAGTTTGCTACTTAGAAGTGCTGAAAAGGCTGCATGAAAATGTTAGACAAAAACAACCTGAACTTTTCGCCAATAACTCATGACTCCTGCATCACTACAATGTACCAGCTCACATAAGCACTGTCTGTGAGGGAATTTTTAGCCAGTACACAAATAACTATATTGGAACACCCTCCCTACTCACCTGATCTGGCCCCCAGTGACTTTTTTCTTTACCTGAAGATAAAGGAAATATTACAAAGAAGACATATTCATGACATTCAGGACATTAAGGGTAATATGATGACAGGTCTGATGGCCATTCCAAAATTGCTTTGAAGGGTGGAGTAGGCACTGGCATCAGTGCACAGCTTCCCAAGGGGAGTACTTTGAAGGTGACTATAGTCATATTCAGGAATGAGGTATGTAGCACTTTTTTCTAGGATGAGTTCATGAAATTAATTATCAGACCTCGTATGCTTTGTAAAATACTTAGGTTAGCCCTTCACATAATTTCATTAAACTAGTTCACAATAAAATGTAGTATATATTGAGTTTGAAAAGCTGTTAGGAAAATATTCATAGGCAGAGAGGCATTAGGTTATTTCTTTCCTTTAGCATTATCTTATACACAGTTAAAATGAAGAGATATTAGAATTGCTACTCCACCACAGTGTGTTAGGTTTAAATATTACAGTGAAAGATCTGAGGTCTAATACATTCTGGGAAATCCATAAATCCTGCTCTAACAGTAAGCTGGTACATTAGGGAACTATAAATGCATGATTTTATCCTATGTGGAGTATTCAAATGAGAAATAGATCAAGCTTACATAGGTCCTTTCTTATGAGAAGCTCAGCAGACATAAAAATATTTGGAGCACATTGTCCCAGTGTATAAGATACTCACTGAAGACCAATAAAGACTTCAGAAATTGCATTATCAGTGGGGGATTATTAGAATGGCACTTAACACAATGAAGCCATAATATTCTGAGAGCGTTCTCTGGTGTACTGAAACAGTTCATGCATCTTGTAATGTGTCTTGGTTCTGTTTCAGTTGGTTTTGTTTGGTTTTAAACAAAGGGATATTTTATAAACCAGGAGAATCCAATCAACTCCTTATCTAAGTGACTTCTACATTATCCAAAGCCTCTTCAAGAGTGGTATTAACAGTAATAGTTTTCTTTTCTCATATTCTCTAGTTAATTTAATTTTATTTAATTTTATTAATTTTTAAAATTTTACTTTTAATTTTAAAATCATTTTTAGTTATTTAAATACATAGTCTCTGTTTTTCTTTGTCTCTAAAATGATGCTAAGACCAAGGCAGTATCATTAAATATTATGTTACTTGTACATGACTACATCAATTTCTAGTTTCAGGAGTCATACTTAACAGAGAGTCATTTCTATAGAAGTTGCACTTTTCTTAATATATTTGTAGTGAAAAATTTATTTAGCAATAGTACTGGGCTAAGTGCAGCAGTAAACTCAGCCTGGCGAACAATGACTCTGTGAAACTGACGAAGCTGAAAAACTAATTTAACTAATCAATATCCCTAAACTACATACAGAGTAATTCATAGAAACATGAGTCTTGACATTAATGTGGTATTTATGTATCCCTTAAGAATATGACCAGGAATTAATTTTAACTCAAATTTGCCAAATTTATGGACGTGGCTTTAAATATATTTTTAAAGACAATGCAAAGCACAAGAATAGACTTTTCCTATTGTGTGTGTGTGTGTGTGTGTGTGTGTGTGTGTGTGTGTACTCACTATAGTCACGGATTTATTAGAAATCACCAGACTGGGTAACAGATAGACTTAAATTTTGCAATGACTCTGTTTAACATACTCATACATTTTTAGTTGGAGCAGCTATGATTCAAAAAAGAAGCATTATTGTGGAAACTATAATGAGATGAAAATTTCGAGAGAGAATATAGAAAAACACATAAATAAACTTTATAAAACACCTCAAAACTCATGAAAATATTCTTTGCCTTTGGGCATTCTGGAAGATTCTCCACTTCAATACTAAATTAGATAAAATAGTTGATCTCAGTTCATACTGTTTATTTCTGTAAGTCTCATAGAAAATACTGGCAAATTTGCTCCATAACACCTAAAAATGTCTTTTAAATTATTTTAAAATTGCATTTTACAAAGTAGATTTTGTTTCCTGCAAAGTAGCCTAGAACCTTTATCCAAAGCTTACTTTGCAGCAGTTAAAAAAGCAGATTTCATATCTGTTATACACCAAAAATATAATATAGTTATATAAAATAAGCATATAATACAGTTATAATAGTTATATATCCATATATTACTATTTATATAAATATATAAACTATATAATATAGTTATATATTAATATATAATCAAAACAAATAACTATATAAAGAATATAACATACATAAAGTATATGATAGTTATATCAGGGCTGTCTGGAAAAAACCCAGCCATAAACGCCTCCATTTTTCATATTACGTGGCTAGATACTTTCCAGACAGCCCTTATATAATAAAATAGTTCATGTTTATTCAGTTCACTAAAGTATAGATTTCAAAGCCAAATATAACATTCAAAAATATATTCTTTTAGTAACTTTCATTATTTCAAGACACACAGAAAACTTTTACCAACCTTGGTCTTGTAAAACAGAATAGAGAAAAATTTAAAGTTGGAACATCCTAATAATATAATATCATGATCTGTATTTTTCCATGTATAAGACTATAATTCTGTCTAAAATTGTTAGACAAACATTTGAGGGTCATCTTAGACACCAGAGTAACCCATTGAGAGGGTTTCTTAATGTTGGGTTAGAAAAGTAGGGGTTGTCTTATACAAGGGGGTATCTTATACATAGAAATCTATGGTATATTATATTTTAAAATATGCTCAAGCTCAGAAAGAGTCCATACTTCATGAAAGTCACACAGGTTGTGACAGACCTGGGAGTAAATGTAAGATCATCCACTCATTTACTTGTCAAATGTGACTATTAAGGAATCACACATGGCTACAGGTGTTGATCTCACGGAATGTATATTCTAACAAGAAGAGACAGAAAATAAAAGAATCAGAAAGAAAACATAAAGTAAATGCCATGTTAAGTAGTTATAGGTACTATGGGAAAAATGGGGAAAAAATGAAACAGTGAACCCCATAAGAAGTTGAAAGTAATGAAGAGAAAGGAAGATTGTCATCATAAATATGTTGATCAGTATAGACAGCATTAAGCAAAGAGTAGGAGGCAAGGCAATTAATGTTGAGACTCTCTGAGGATCAAAGAAACACCAATTCTAATGATTCCAGGCTGAAGTAGGCCTCGGTGTTTGTGAGACCATGAGGAGGCCAGGGTGGGTGGAGCACAGAGGGAGAAAGAAGAAGATGAGTTCTGAGACACTGGTTGGGTCCACAGCATCTGGGGCCCAACAGGTCACGTATGACCTTCATCTAGTGAAGAAAAAAGACTTTCAGGGGAATAGAGCAGGGGAGTGACTTACTATGAATTTCATTTAAAGAGGATCCCTCTGGTAGGTCTGTTGAGAAGAACCTAAAGACAGGCAAGGGAAGAGACAATGAGATTAGTTGGGAGATAAATGCTGTGGTCAAAGATAAAAGCAACTTGAACCTGAGTGGTAGCCATGGAGATGGTGAGAGTAGTTGTACTCTTCCTGAAAGATGGGTAGAGCCAGTGTGAAGGGAGAAGGTTAAAAATACCTTTTGGGGCACATTAAGGCTGATATATCTGTCAGCTACGTGTATGTCCCATAGGTTGTTGGATATATAAGAAATCTGGGTTGGAAATATAAACTTGAGGGTTTTTAGTGTAGGGTTGGTATTTAAAACCATGATACCAAATAGGTTTCATCAAGGAGTTGAGTATACAGAGAAGAGAGGAAACCCAAGAACAAGCTCCAGTGCAATTGTGTTGAGTATCTTTCATACCCAGAACCACATCCTCTCTGCCGAACTTTTTCCAGTCATTGCTGCTACACAGGAACATGATCAGTGGGAAATGAGAGTAGAGGAAGAGTGTTGGGGAACTTGAGGAAGAAGAAGATACAATATGGAAATTGATGAGAAAGTAAATGGGTTGTTCTTCTAATTTATACAGAAGAATTTCTTTGCATTATACCATGTGTCTCCCAGATAGAGAGACACCCCTCTACCATTTTCATGAGTCAAGTTCTGACTAACATTGTTGCCAGTTCTATGCATCAAGAGTGCAACGGGGAGTGTCATAAAGGTATCTCAGAATGTAAATTGGAAAATACATGAAATGCTGTTTAGACAGTAAGACACCTTTTTAAAATAAATAATTCTAGGTACATCACAAGAATGTCTCTCATCTCCATTTGTTTCAAAAGTTCTCTGCCCATTTCTTTGATATGCCCAACTGAATACACTCCATAGGTTCAAGATGGCAGCCCTGGCTTGGAGTACTTAATCACATGCAGGCACAGACATGCCCCTGGAAGAGGTGGAGCTTGCCTCCAGGGCTCACATAGCTTCTCCTCCTCTTTTAGGAGAACTACTCCTAGCCCCACTGTGGGTTCCATGACTTCATGTCTGCACATCATTATCAAAACTTGCCTTCATTTCCTTGATTCACAGTGAGCTGCAAATAACTACTAAAGCCCTGAGCCACCATTCATAGGGTTATCTGTTTTGTAATCAAACAATGGAGGAATTCTGTATATCAGTCAATAGGAAGTAGTGACTTGAGGCCATCCTGGAGCTCCTGATATTGCACTATGCAAATAATTCTTCACTTGGATAGCCCTGCCCAAGTGAAATGCCTTTTATCTCCCTGTACAAAATTAGTCATCCTCTATATTAGATGCAATTTCTATGACCTATAGATTTTTCCTACTGAGATACACAGCTGCTCATTGCAACACTCCCTGTAAGAAATATGTACGATGGTGTCAGAATCCGAATGTGGTCCATGGCAGTGATTCAATTCTTGAGGTGCACATGCTATCACTGATGAGCAACTCTTGCTTTTGGAGATACAAGGGTTTTTACAAAGTGGTTAAATAGAACTTGAGTTCAAGTGACTGCAGGTGAGCCATTAAGACCCTGATGCGAAACAGGTGCCTCGTGTTCTTTGCCTGTTACAAACACAATCATGTTGGCACAGGAAACAGGAAAGGAGCCCATTTCTTCTCCCTAAATGCCTATGGAATTAAAATCCTTTCCGCAGTTCAAAACAATGTTAGTTATAAGTGTCTAGTTCAAGAAGGAAGGTTGGGTGCAGAAGTTTGATTCTCAAATTATTGAAGACCTTCCAAAATAAAAAAAGTGCAGATAAATAAATAAAATGTTTAAAGGGAATAAACTAACTGCTAAGAAAATACAAGGAGTGTGGTCACCAATGGAGGATCGATTGTCATAAATTTCCAGAAGAAAGAATATGGGTGGAAAAATGTCAGCAGATGAAAAAGGCAAAGATTTCTGTAGCCCATAAGAAGGCCACCTAGAATGTGGGGACAAACTCTGCTGGCCAGAATCCTGATGGTAGAAAATTAAGCTCTGAGTCAACAGGTAAGCATAAGCTCTGAAGTAAAAAGTGGAGCCTAAAATGGGAGTGGGGGTGCTGAAGAGGGCAGGAGAGGGGGACTCATGGAAAGCCCAACAATGGGACATATGGCACAGCTTTCTCAACAAGAACCCTCATCCTGCTTTCCCTTACCAGCCCAAAGAACAGAGATGGGCTTTATTTACCCTCTTACAGCAGAGGGCTTGGCTTGCTCTACTATAATGAAACTAAATGAAATCATCTGGAGAGAGTTAAGGAGCACAAGCTGAGTGCTTCACGAGCAGAAAGTCATGCCCTTTCTGGCCCGCGGCAGTCCAGTGGTCTGACAGCTAATCCCTATTTGCTCACTGGAAATATCACTTGGCTAGTTCACACATCACTCTTGTCACATGGACTCCAAGCCAGAATTCCTATTCAAAAGAGACATTTAATTGGAAAGGACAACATACACTTATATAACAGCAGAAGAAACTCTGGTCAATTAAAAATGTAAATAGATATCCAAAGATCACCAGGCATACGAACAAAGTAATATGAGAAAGATCAAATGAACAGAAAGAAGGTCAAAAAGAGAAAACAGAGGTGTTGCTAGAAATGAAACAGAGATAATTCAAAGAACAGAGCTTCTAAAACAAAACACTTTAATTTTCTCAAAAATATTTGGAAAGTTGTAACTATAAGAACTGGGTGCTATGAAAAAAGAACAATTAGAGAAAGGCAAAGTATCATTAGAGATTTTTTTAAGTACAGTAAGGAGAGAGAAATGGAAAACCTGAGAGAAAAGCAAAAACATATTGAGGCTCAAGCTCTTATTATTAGGTGTCCTGTAAAATAGAAAAGAGAAAATTAATAAAATTACCAAAAATATTATAAAGAATGTCCTTGTACTAAAAGATACCAGTTTTCATATTAAAGAGCCCCTTTACATGAGATGCATAATAAGTTAATAAATTAATTGACCTACATGTAGATACTTGTTTATGAAACAGATTAAACCAAGAGTAAAGGTAACTTCTAAAACATTCTAAAAACAAATATTCCACATGGGGGAAATATTCAAGAAATTTGAGAAAAAAAATCACAGGACACCTATAAAGAATGTTAATGAGACTAGCAACAGAATTCTCATTACCAGCACTGGATCCAAGGAGACAATATAAAAATTCCTTTAAAATTATAAGCCAAAACTTATTTTTAACCTATTCTATTATATGTCCAACCAAATCATTAAAGTTAGCAAGGAAAGCAAACATTTTTATACATATAAAAACTCAGAAAATTCACCTCATTGATATTCCTTCTTAGAAGATCAACTCGAAAAAAAGAAAGAAAAAAAAAGAATAAACCAAGAAAATGGAAGTGTAGATGGCTCAATGTAGGAGTGCAGTGACTGAGAATGGCAGCACAAGAGCTATGCCACAGATCTAGACAGAACCTGCCAGAATGACACCACAAAACAAAACAAAATAAAACAAAAAACCCCCCAAACTCTGGGAGAATGGCTTCTAGGAGCAGGAAAAGCATTTGGTCAACTAGAAGTTATTATTGAGAAAATGAAGGCAAATTGTGGAAGACAACAATGCAATTAGGAACTTGAGAGAGAATAAAAGAGGTATGCAAGAGATTCAAATAGAAAATGGAAAGCAAAATACAATGTAACATTATTTTAAGCATGTGATGGTATGAAAGAGTCCAATTGAGCTTCTACATGTGGCCCAATAGCGCTGATATTCGACATGTCCAGAAGGAAATGGACCCCATACTATTTAGCTTGGCCTTAATAATATTGATAAGGTCACTGTGGCAGTTTTAAAACATATTTGTAACCTATTGGACAATCCTCCCATCAGAAGGTGGCATCTATGTCCCCTATGCTGTCCTTGGTTCTGGGCCAACCATCATGACTCCCACCCCACCCAGAGAACGAGGCAAAAGTGGAATGGAGTAATCACCAAAGCTAGAATAGCAAAGAGCACACAGCTCTCTCCTTGTTGTCTGTGGACACTCATCTCTGGAGACTGGGGCCACCGTATAAGAAGTCCCAGTGCTCTGAAGCTGCCATACTGTGAGGAACCTCAAGCCACATGAAGAAACTAAATCTAGATGCTCTAACAGTCCCAGCTGAGATCCCAGCACACCTAGCATCAGCCTGCAGATACGTGCATGACAAAGCCTTTGAAATGCCACCACCTCCAGCCACTGTCCTGCAATTACCAGAGAAACCCCAAGTGAGGTCACCCAACTGAGACTCATCTGAAAAGACTTGGAGTCTTTTCAATTGAGGCCCCAGACATTGTGCGGCAGAAACAAGTCCCTCCTACATTCTGGCTGAATTTCTAACATTGGAGTCTGTGAGATTATAACATTCTTATTTTATGCTATTATGTTTTTTGATGTTTTTATGTAGCGATAGATAACTAGGACACTGGAGAAGAAAGAGTGATTTAAGCTGATTATGCACATTCACAAATTTAAACAGGAGAATAAGAGCAAAATACAAATACCAAACATTAGAAAAGGAGGCGGGGGAGGGGAATGGACCGGTGTAAATGAGCTAAGACTTTATTTAAATATTTGGGAATCATTAGATAAAGTTGATAAACCAATGAATGAAGACAAAAACATGTAAACTACAGAAATGACCTAAAGAAAATCTAAAATAGAAGCAATTTTTAAAAAAATGTCTTCCTCTGCAGAGTAATAACTGAGCTCAAGAAATAGTTCATATTCATCATAAGATCATCTGTATTATTCTGTTACCAACTATAGGTATTACTTGAATAAAAAGTTATTTGAAAAGTTACAAATTATTATTATGATTTCTAATTTTTATTCACAATCTTCAAATGCAAAAGAAAAATTTAAAAGTTTAATTCATCAAGATAATCTATTTTTCTTTATCAAATTAATAAACTCAAAAAAGATAAAGTTCATCAATATTATGAAGTGTACAATTAAGCCAATGTTCTCATATGCTGTTGATCAGTCTTGGAAGAAATCTATTAATATATATCATAAATTCATAAATGTAAATAAATCTGCATGCTCAAAGATGTTCATTTCAGCATTAACTATTTGAGAAAGACCTCAGTCCAGCTTAGACTTTATCAGTGCTAAGCACGTACGCTTGCTCGAGGAACTGGTGGGGTAGAACTGACAAGATGCTTATTTAACTGTGGTTGAGAAGCTTCCTGGGACAATATGAATGCTTTTTCTGCTGCTGGTGTTCAGATGGATCTTAAGAGGCCTGGTAAATTGATGGCATATGCTGCTAGATTGTCATACATCAAGGGTGAGAAGCCTCATAGAAAATACCTTTAATAATTGCACATCTCAACCCTCTGTATAAAAACAAAAAGATTAGAATGCATTTCAAAGCAGTGGACATAAAAGAACCACGTCACTAATAACAGCACAGTTTCACAAATCTTTGAACAAAGGCTAAGTCACGGGATAAAGAGAAATTCTTTCTTCCTTTTTCTCAGGCTACTCCATAGTTAGGTCCAGTGGAGGATTTAGTCCCACATTCTAGCAAGTGCACCAAGAAGGTTCCATAGAGACTTGGTCATGGAAAAGCATAGTGGGCTAGATAGTACCTGCAGGTAGTACCCTCCACCAGCTAAAGAGATCCAGACTCTCTTTATTGCAGTGGTCTGGAACTGAACCCACATCTCCAAGTCTGCCCATACATGTGTGGAGACAGGGGTACATGGAAAGTATTAAATGAAAAGCAAAACACAGTTAAATCTGAAGTGTGTACTTTAATTCTTGCTCAAGTTAACATCATAGAAACCAGAAATTTCTAAAGTAGAAAAATTCTAAGTCAATATTGTGAAGGGTGCAATTAGGCCAATGTTCTCACATGTTGTCAATGTAAATGGCACTTGGTTAAAAACCATCTGTCTCAGAGATGCAGGCGGAGGGAACAGCCACCATCTGTGCAGAGAGAGCTCAAGAGGACCGCACATACACAAGCAAATGTCCTAGCCCAGAGGGGACACGCAATGCCTTCCACTCAGAACTCGCTGTCCTGAACCAGTCACAGAGCCTCACCCAACCTGACCAGGCCAGGAAGGGTAATCCTACCTTGTCCGCACAAAGCTGAGGACAGATGAGTAGCTCAGACTTTTCCACTGCTGTACAAGAGCATCCACATTAACTTGCTAAACAGAAAGTATGGAGGAAAAGTTTCACGTACGTAAACTTGTATGGACTTACCGTTCAATTCATTGCATGCAATCCCTCCTCTCCATTCTCTCCTCTAGTCTCCTTTTCTCTCTCCCCAACCCTTCTTCCCTCCTCCCTTTACTTTCCCTCCACTTCTTTTTCCCTTTCTACTATTATTATTACTGGTAACACATAACCAGGAGATATGACCATTATTTACATAATGGAAGCCTTTGCCTTATTAATTAATTGAATTTCATATTGACCCTGCTTAGTGATTCTTCTCACTGTCAACAGAAGTGGCCTTCCATCATTCATCAGGAGAGAAGAAGAACAGAACGTCACTACTGACAGTGGAATTACATCTTCAAAGTACAGTTCAAGTTCTCATGGTTGCTATATGACATTTAAAAAAAGGGAATTTCAAAGACATATTATCAGACATGACAAAGATATCCCTACCTCCTGTCCTCTGTCTCTATCTTTCATTCTACAAAGTATTGCAGAATTAATCTTCTTAAAGCACAGTTCTGGTCATGTCGTCACTGTACTGAAAATATTGCAAGCAACCCACAGACCCTGCAGAATAAATATGATTTCTTTTTAGCAGGAAAGATAGATAAATATTTATTGTAGCAAAATATCAGAAGACCTGAGGTAGCAATAGTGTGGGAAAATATGATGGTAATTCTTTTTTTAAAATTTATTTTTCAATTATAGTTGACAATCTACATTAGTTTCCGGTGGACAGCATAGTGATTAGACACTTATACACCTTACACTGTGCAGAGGTGGCTACCAGCAATTCCAAGTATTACATAAATCCTGTCCTCTAGAATCGGCATGCGCAGTCCACTCTCCAGTTCTGGCCTCTGGAGGTCTGCCCATGTATGGCCTTTGGGCAGAGACTGGTCCTTGCACCGAGCCTGGCCTCTAGGAGGAGGCACCCCAACACTGTGACGCTGAGTGCTGTGGGAGGGTGGCATCGACCAAGACTGGGGTTTGCTTCTAAGTGGTGAGTGGGGTGAGCCAGTCAGACTCGGTTGCACAAACCTGAGATGAGAGGCCCCTGGCACCCAGGGCGCCCAGCTGTTTCTCATCCCAGGTCTCCCAGCACTCCCTGTTGAACTCTAACCCGCCAGCCCAGGCTTCCTCTAGGAAGAGTATTTATTAGTGGTGGCCCAGCATCTCGGGCCTCAGTTCACCACCCTCTCAGGAGCCCCTGATCTTCTGTCCATCCCTGCCTGTCCTCTCCTTGCCCCTCCATCAGGAGCCCTATTTACCCCCAAACCTACACCGCCCCAAGTCAGGTAGCCACAGTGCTCCCTGCAGGCTCCACCTGCACCCTGTTTGCCTTCTGGGAAACCCCACACTCCACCTAGTGCAAAGGCCAGACACCTCTTTGGATAAGTCTTCACTACCTGACAGTATTCTAAGTGCCAAATCAGACAATACCAGTTTACTTTACTGAAATAACTATTTCATTTACTCTCTTAAATTATTAATGAAAAAATGGTATTTAAAAACTCCTCTACATAGGACCCTAGTGATTACACAATGACTATTTCTTGCTTTACTCCAATTTCACTGGTGTGTAAAGAATTAATGAGGCACAGCTCACAGGCTGATGCTCCTATTTATTGGTTTTTGTTCTTTTGCTAAACATGCCTGGTGTAATATTTGATTATCACTCACATTATTGAAAAGAAGTTCGCACAGCCTTAATAGTATTTGCTTATTAATCTGTGACAAACCAGTTTGATATTTTCACCATGACTACCTCATAAAATTTTCCCACTTTGTCTCTGATTTAGGTAGCAACACAATGCCAACAACCTCTAGAAGTGTTTTTTTGGGGGGAGAACTATATGACTATAACCTCTTTTCATGAGAGATATCCAAAAGACACTAAAAATTTTCTTCAACAACATAATCATACCTCAGTTGTGACTTGAGGAACTATGTCTAAACCCATTTAATCCTGTCCCGCTAATCTGAAACACCAACATACCTGCGATCTGCAGTAGGAATCTTCCAGAGGTAATGTCTATGCTGCAGATCTGAACTGTGTCTCCAACCGATGCTAAAACTTCCATTAAAATGAACGACTTAGCAGTGACTTCAGAATATAAATCCTCCATTTGGTCGAGTCTGGCTGTCCTTTGGCTAGTAGGAGCTTCACCCGAGGAGGGTGAGGGTTGCTGCCCACCTATGCAGCTTCTCCCAAACCACACTGGTAAAAACTGTTATTTACACGGCTGTCTTTTGACGCATCCATCCATCTGAGACAATCCAATGTGTTAACAAGTCAGTAAAAGAAAATGGTGGAAGTTGCCAGAAGGTTCACCACTTAGACCTTATTCTATTCTTTAGTGACTCTGTATTTTCTATAGCTATTCTTTATCAAGTTGAGAAATTTCCCCAGTATTCCTAGTTTAGTGAGAGTTTTTATCATGAATGGGTGTTAAATTTTGTCTCATGTTTTTTCTGCATCTCTTGATATGATCATGTGATTTTTTTTCTGACACCTATTGATATGATGGATACCTTGATTGGTTTTCAAGTGTTGAACCAGCCTTGCATGCCTGGTATTAATCTCACTTCCTGGTTTGTAATTCCTTTTATGCGTTGTTGGATTTTATTTTCTAATATTTTGTTGATAACTTTTGCATCCATGTTCGTGAGAGGCACTGGACTCTACTTTTCTTGTAATGTCTTTGCCTGGTTTTGGTATTAGTGTAATTCTGGCATCATAGAATGAGATAGGAAGCATTCCCTCTGCTTCTATCTTCTAAAAAGTATCGCAGAAAATTGGTGTAATTTCTTCTTTAAATCTTTGGTAGAATTCACCAATGAACCCATCTGGGCTATATAAGATTAAAAAGAATGTATATTTTACTGCTATTGGGTAATTATTAATTATTAATTCAATTTAATACATATAGGCTTCTGAAGATCACTTATTTCTTCTTGTATGAGTTTTGACAGATTGTGTTTCAAGATATTTGTCCCTTTCACCTAGATTATCAAATTTGTAGGCATTGACTTGTTCATAGTATCTCTTTATTATCATTTTAATGTATACAGGATCTATAGTGATGTCTCTTTTTTAATTTCTGATATTAGTAGTTTGAGAACACTCTTTTTTTCTTAGTCTGGCTAGCGTCCTATCAATTTTATTAATCTCTTACAAGAATCAGCGTTTGGTTTTACTGATTATCTCTATTGATTTCTTGATTTTGATTTCTTGATTTCTGCCAATTCTTACCATTTCGTTTCTTCTGCTTACTTTAGTTTTAATTTGCTCTTCTTTTCTAGTTTCCTAAGGTGAAAGTTAGATCAATGGTTTTAGATCTTTCCTCTTTCCTAACATATGTGTGGATTGCTATAAATTTCCCTCTAAACACTGCTTTTGCTGCATCCCACAACTTTGATTAGTTGTGTTTTCATCTTCATTTTATTCAAAATATATTTTTAATTTCTCTTGAGATTTTTTTTTAATCTATGAACTATTTAGAAGTCTGTTTTTTAATGTCCATATATTTGGGGATTTTTAAATTTATTTATCTGTTACGGATTTCTAGCTTAATTCCACTGTCATATGAGAGTAGACATTGTATGATTTCTATTCTTTTAAATTTGTTAAAGTTTGTGTTATGGACAAGAATGTGGTCTCTCTTGGTTAATGTCCCATATAAGTTTGAAAAGAATGCATGTTCTGATGTTGTTGAATAAAGTAGTCAATAGATGTCAATTATATCCAGTTAATTGATGGTGTTGTTTAGTTTTACTATGTCCTTACTGATTTTCTGTGTGCTGGATCTGTCCATTTCTGAAGAAAAGTGTTGACATCTCAAATTACAATAATGGGTTCATCTGTTTCTTTTGCAGTTATCTCAGTTTTTGCATCAAGTATTTTGCTGCATATTTAAGAGTGGTTTGTTTGTTTGTTTGTTTTTCCATTGTCCCTTCCAGAAGTACAGGAGATTTTTCTTCAATATTTACTGAGAGAACCTGATGGAGCTCATGGAAATAAAAATCATGAAAGTGTGGGAGCCCTATGAGTTATTCCCCCTGGAGTTTATACTTCCCTGACTTGTCCTCACAGAGCCTCCAGCAGTTCATTAATTACAATTCAGTTTTCTTACCCCAGTACTGATTCCCATGGACATTTCTACTAAAATCACACTCTACAAAAAGTGAAACCCAAAGGGAGAAGAAATAAGGAGAAAAAAATTCCAACATGTACTCTCTGTAGAAACATACTCCAACACCAGAACAGTCAAGAACTGATAAGAATTAGGAGCCACTAAGACCTGAATGTTTTCTATTTTGAGGCCCACCTGATTTTTGCTTTAATAACAGCAGGTCTGTTCACTTAAACAACAAGCATGATAAAATAGATAGATTCAAACTATTGATCTGAATGACAACATTGCCTTAAAATGCAAATGCCTATTGGAGCTTTGTGGTTTTGTTTTTGTATTTAAAGTCTTAGTCTGCATGAGTTCTATATTGAAAAAAATACATTGAAACACTGTTATTTCTTTTTGGAAAGTCACAAAGTCTGGCAATATTTATCAACCAGATAACTTTATTAAAGCCCTAATGCTAAGGATGACAGTTTGGTTTACCTTATTCAGTCATTGTATATAATGTACACTCAGATCTTAAATCTTCACTTTAAGAGGAATGTTTTGCAATACTGAAAGAAGTTACGAAAGGGAAAGTTATATTTGTACAAAAATTCCCTGTCCAGTTGCCCCACATGCTTAAAAAATGAGAGATTAAATTGCAAGATCTTTATTGAACAAAAATGCATTTTTCCTTCTTTGTCAGCTTTTACTAAAAACAGGCTTTCTCTAAGCAATGGTTATCATAATATGGGTGAACACATCTGTGCTTCACGGCTTATGACGCCCCGGGGCGTGTTTATCTCCTCTCTGCTTTTATGGCTCACAGCACTCCAGGGTGCAGCAAGCTCCTAATGGCTCTAGAAAGCACAGCCAGTAATTTTTTACCACTTAAGACAGTTACTATCCCAGACGATGATTACAAGTTGGATGGGATTCTGTTCTTCCTCATATTGCTTACCCCAAATTGTTTAATAATTGTATGCAGTATTACAGTCTTGAGAAATATACTTTCTGAAAACCAGATGACAATTTTCATACCAGTGAATATACCTAAAGGTTGATACTTTATATTCCAATTTCATAGTTCACTCATTGTAAGTTGGGTGCCAAGACATAATGACAAAAAAAAATAATAAAAAGCAATACTTCTCTCAAGATCTCAGTGGAAATGACAATGATGCTTAAAGTGTAACAACAAAAGGAAAGTATTGTTGGGATGGAAAGGAAAGCACCTGCTCAAATTAGTGTTGGGGATTAATGAGATGACAAATTACTTTTTTTGCTTTTCAATTTTATTATATAATTCTATGATACAACTTCAATGAATCACCTCATGAGAGTTATTATATAAAATTATATTTATTAAATGTATATGTGAGGGCTGTATAGAAAGTATCCAGCCATGTAATATGATAACAGAGGCATTTATGGCTATATTTTTTTCGGACAGCCCTAATATGTCATGTATAAATTTATATATAGGTGTGCATATATATAAGGTCTAACAATTAAGTTTGCAAACTTGCCACTGTGTGCTTATGTTGGCAGCACTGTACAAACAACTCAGTAAGGTGTCATAACCTTGGTCTATCTGTGTCTCACAGCTGTGTTCGTGTTGACACATGGCAGTGTCTTCCTGAGTGGCATTCATTATTGTTGTGTGTTTTTGTGGGCTGTCACAAGAACGTCTGAGCTTGAATTAGAGCAATGAACAAACATTAAATTTGTTAAGCTTGGCAAGAGTGGAAATGAAATCAGGCACATGTTAGTCCAAGTTTACTGGGATAATGTCATGAAGAAAACGGCAGTGTACAAATGGATTAAACATTTTTATGAGGGGAGATAAAGAGTCACCGATGAAGAGAGGTCAGGGTGGCCAGTAAAGAGTAGAACTGAAAAAAATGCATAAATTCATCAAATTGTGTGTCAAAATTGTTGGCTAACTGTGAGAAGCATGGCAGACCAAGTAACCATTGACAGAGAAACAGAAAAACCTTAACTGAAAATCTTGGCATCCGAAAGGTGTGTGCAAAAATGGTCTTGAAGGAGCTCACTGAAGAACAAAAGCAAAGGGGATTCGAAGTTTGCCAAGACCTTTTGGAGAGGCAAGACCATGTTTTGAGCCTTGTTATCAGTGATGATGAAACATGGGTGTAACAATACGACCCTGAAACAGCTTTGGGCACAATGGAGGTCAGCCAATTCTCCACAGCAAATGAAGAATGAAAACAAGAGTTGATAACCCTTTTGAATATCAGAGGGATTGTTCACTATGAATTTGTGCCAACTAGACAGTCAATCAAGTCTACTATTTGGAAGTGCTGAAAGGCTGCATGAATTAAACAAACATGACTTGAAATTTTCACCAACTCATGGCTCTTGCATCACAATGTACCAGCTCACATGGCAGTCTGTGAGGAAGTTTTTAGCTAGTAAACAAATAACTATATTGGAACACCCTCCCTACTCACCTGTTCTGGCCCCCAGTGACTTTTTTCTTTATCCAAAGATAAAGGAAATATTGAAAGGAAGACATTTTGATGATATTCAGGACATCAAGGGTCATACGACAACAGACACCTCTAATGGCTATTCCAGAAAAAGAGTTTCAAAATTGCTTGAAAGGTAGAATAGGTGCTGGTGTTGGTACATAGCTTCCCAAGGGGAGTGCTTCAAAGGTGACTATAGTGCTATTCAGCAATGAGGTATGTAGCACTTTTTCTAGGATGAGTTCGCAAACTTAATTATTAGACCTATAAGGTATATATGGATGTATGTTATACCCATAAGCAGGTATAAATATTATTTTCTAGGCAGTAGTTCAAATTCAATAATAATGGAGTGGTAGCATACTATAATGGCATCTTATAAAACCAAAAGAATTATTATTTAGGATATAGATTTAGGTGTGTCACCAAATTTATGTCAATGAAAATGTTGTCTACAAGGCCCGGAGATAACCAACTTGAAATCTTAAACTTCAGTGATTTAAGCTTCAGAGTATTTACAGTTTTTCCTAATTGATAACTTAAAAAAGTTATCCAACTTTTCCACAATTTCTATTTTTCTCTTCCAGGGTAATTGAATTAATAATGTATTGAGCTTCACATTATTTAAGCTAGAAAAAGTTATCTATTATAACAAATTCCCAGTCTGCATGCTTATTAGCATTTATAAGTATACACATTGCTGGTCAATAAATGTAAATGATATGATAATGGGCATATTGATGCTAATATGCATATTTTAAAAATATTAAAACCCTGCAATTGAAATGGCCATTGAGCTTAAATCCTTAGTTTTTCAATCACTTTCTTATTCCTCATCGTGAACACTTTGGAAATATGAATAGGTCTAAATAGTTGTAAATTTCCAGTATAATGCACAGCATTTTTTAGAGAATCAACTCTGTGGCCAGGTTAGAGTCAAGTATACGGTAATATGTTCATCAAAAACCAGAACCATGTTAGACTTTTCTGAAATTCACAATAGCACCCAGAGTTGGACACATATTAATGGTAAATATATATTTTTAACCTGATTGGTTGAGGAATTAGATGAATAATGAAAATTGATTGTGGTGGAGAAAAGGTTAGCAAAGAAATGATAATCAACAAACGAACAGTGAAGTTAACTGTTCTCAACCATTACGTGAGGATGGCTGAAAAGAACCTGCGCTTTCTCAAGAGCTTTGTAGGCCAAAGAAGCAACAGTAGGAGAATAGGAGAACAGTGAACAATCAGAGAGAGACCGGAGATCACTATTAACTTACGTTTGGAAATAATTTCATGGAAGGTTCCCAGAATATACTATCCAACCACATATTCACCTAAGTATGTTCTTTCTGATGCAGGGATTAAATAAGAATAAAGAAAGTAAATAGTTTTCCAAAAATAAAAAAGAAAATAAAAAGCTTGCCTGCTTATCTCATTGTTGCCAATCTACTAAAGTAGAAAATTCTTGGCAGCTTTCAGATGTTTTAGAATTTGAAGCAATGTTGAGATGACCTGTTTAAATCCTGTATGTAGGTGACCATTTCTCAGATTTAATTTATATGAGGTTGGACAATTAATGTCATGAACTCATCCTAGAAAAAGCACTACGTACCTCAAGGTTGAATATCACTGCGGTCACCTTCCAAGTGCTCCCCTCGGGAAGCTGGCGCCTAGCAATTTTGGAATTGTTTTTCTGGAATGGCTATTACAGCTGTCATCATACCCAAACTCTGACAATCAAGTTCATGAACTTCCCACTATGTGCTTTTGTTGGCAGCAACTAGTGTACAAATAACTCAGTAAGGTGTCATAACCTTGGCAAGGTATGACGACAGCTCTGATGGCCGTTCCACAAAAAGAGTCCAAAATTGCTTTGAAGGGTGGACTAGGCACTGGCATTGGTGCACAGCTTCCCAAGGGGAGTCCTTCGAAGGCAACAGTAGTGATATTCAGCAGTGAGGTACATAGCACCTTTTCTAGAACGAGTTAGTGAAATTGATGATCCGACCTCACGTAGTGCTCTCTGTATCTGTCTCTATGAGCTTTGACTCTTTTCTCCCTCTTCTATCGTTTTTACTCTCCCTTCCCTGGATGTACATGCCAGTGCTCCCTTACTTGACAAATACTAAATTTCAAAAAGATGGTAAGACCACAAGAAAGGAAGAAACAAACAAGCCTGACAAGTATACAACACTTGAACTCACAGACTATTCTTCAGAGGAAAAAAGGGAATAGTTGGTGCTAGAAAGAGAAAAAAAATGGAAGTTGAGTCAGATCATTGGCAGAACGAATATGTTTTCCACTTCACTGACACATAATCACACTGTCCTGAGGGTCAGATGCACTGGGGACATAGACCGAGTCAGGGCTTTGTGTCAGGGCTTCAGGTGGGCTCCAATCACACAGGCAGACTGAAACGCCAACCAGAGCCTGTCCTTTCCCCAGGGGGTTAATATCCCCAGGCAAACAGCCAAGTGGATATCTGCAAGTGATACAAGAATGCGTGAAGTACACATTAAGAATTTTTCTGAACTGTTTTTTCCCAAACAGTGCACAAGAGAATTTCTCGATAGTATGGAGCCATATCTGCGTCATGTATCAATAGAGCCCAAGTCGCTCAGTGGCACTTTTGCTAGAGCACTTCCCCTTTATGATCAATAAATTCCATAGAAGTGGGTATTTGTACTTAGGGGACTCTTCCCAGTGAGAGAAATTCTATTTTTATCAGCTCCTTTTATGTATAGACATAAAGAGAGATGTTTGTGAGTCTATAAAAACTACCCTTGATCTTGGTTGATAGACTGTGTCCCCCCCAGAGTGAACAGGCTTTCAAGTGGGTGACTTTGCATTTGCAAATGAATGACAACGTGTGCCAAATTCCCTCCCCAGCTGCAAAAGTAACAGGATGAGAATTTTATTTCTGGAAGAGGATTTCAAAAACAGGTCAGTTCTCATTTACTCCTCAGCAGGTGCTGCTAAAACACTAGAGAAAGTAAGACATGGCCATTAAACACAGCAGACAAAACTATCTATATATCAATGCCTAGAAATAGTCTTTGAAATGTTATTTATTACCCGTTTTCATGAATACACATTACTCTAATGATCAGCATATCATGAAGACAGGCATTTTAGAGACAAATTATAAGACAGACTAAGAAAGATTGCTATCATCTTGGCAAAGAAGGGTAGTTTAATTTTTAAAATCATACAACTGTATGGAAAAGATCTGTATAAATCAAACATTTCAGAGAGACAAGATCTTTATCAGTCAGGGCAACCCTCTACAACTTTTCACACAAAACCATATAAAGATACATAATAAAGTTAAATTTAGATGGTGACAGTCAAATACAGGCTTTGTTACTGAAGTTCCGCTCTATTTACCTGGATGACATTGGTGTGAATAGATTAAAAGTACCAACATGAAAGCCACTCTCAATGCTGTTTGCAAAAGTATTTATAGGTTGGCACCTGGAGGGTTGTGGTAGTTCTTGAAAAGTCAATACAGAAATCTCGTGCGTGTTCTTCTCTCCCTTCATTAGAGACACTGACAGCTGTCTGACACCCATACAAGTCGTGTTAACAAATAGTTCTCACCACAGGCAGCCACAGGCAGTGCAGCCTGACAGGCCCAGTGTGACTTATAAGAGATGCTGTGCTGTTGCTACTCTTGTGTACATGGAGATTATTACATTAAACCTCACAATTTGTCCAGTTCCCTGTTCTCACAGCCATTTTTGTGCTCAAGATTTTGTATGGTAAATTAGAAGCTTTTCATGGGCCAAGTATATGATCCCATTCAGAGTTCTAATATTGATATGCATTTTGTTCTGCCAGTTAATGGTTAGGACAAATGGTTGAGAAGTAACAGGTTTTGTGCCTTGGAGTTGGATTTTTCCACTCTTGCTCAGTCATGGGGTTTCTGACCTTTGAGAGCAGACCATACCCAGAGTAAGATAAGAAGATGCCTAAGACAGGAATACAACAGAACAGCTACCACAAGTTCCAATGGGGCACTTTTGGTGGAGGAAGGAGGCAGGTGTTGAAGAAATTTTAGGAGTGGACTAAAATCAAGAAAAGGAATAAAGGGAATTAGCACTGGAAACTCCGGAGACTAACAGAAGTATGACAAAGGAACAAGAAAACATGAAAAAAACATGAGCAAGGAAGGGGCTCATTCAGAAGATGTTCAGTGTAAAAAAATGCCACAGTATACATATGTGACCAGGAAGGCAGGTATTTTAGCAAAAGTCAAGTCAGCATTTTATTATATTTAGTAGACATGATTTACTTTGTAATTTGAGGTATTTTGCGTCTCCAAGTGCCTACTCCTAGTAAGGGTCACTTGTCTAAAACCCATTTGCTTATTCTTTGGGACATCCTTTGTGTTATATTTCCATCACAGTTCTCCTGTTACTTAATTAAGCCTTCCATAAATCCCACAATAAATGGGAAGGATCACTAAAATTGGATCATTCTGGTAACTTTTACATACAGGCAGTCTGCCAAAACTATGAAGAAAAAGCCAAATCCAAGATCAAAATAAAAAGGAGAAGAAACTTGATGTTCAGTTTTGGGAAAAAAAGGAAGTCCTCTCCCCCAAAGAGTAGGCTGACC
The DNA here is from genome assembly GCA_004026885.1 of Lyroderma lyra. Classification (NCBI taxonomy): domain Eukaryota; kingdom Metazoa; phylum Chordata; class Mammalia; order Chiroptera; family Megadermatidae; genus Lyroderma; species Lyroderma lyra. The sequence continues at coordinate 38,289 of PVJL010006873.1, read as the reverse complement.
AGACATACCATTTTAAACGGGACAGAAAACAACAACATTGTCTCATTTCAAATGGTAGAAGTCTCAGTGGGTTACATTCAAGGTGTCAGGAGGCTGACCATTTGTACCATTTGAAACAGGACAGACTTGTTCTTTTCTGACCCATTTAGAACGGTATGTCTGTCTGGTCAGCCTACCCAACAGGGAAGAGAGAGATGGCAAAACAGATGTAAAGTAAAAGACATGTAGCTACTTAGAAGGCTGAGGGAGGATTAATATAAAATGAAAGAACTTATTCATAAATTAGCCATGGAGCTTAGAGGGTTCAAAACAATTATATTAAAATACATAGCCAGATTCCGAGCACCTCTATGACACAGAATAATTGAGCATGCATCTAGGAATGACACGGGTAAGTATATACATAATGTGACATAGCTATATTTACAGGAAAATAATGAATTACATAGGAGGCAACTAGAGCAGTCAGGACTTCATCTCACTCCTCATCTCATAAAATCATCTGCAGAACACAAACAGCCAGCAATATCTCCCCAGCAAAACTGCAACGGCAGTTTTCTAAAGGAATTAAAAGCAATGTTGGGCAAAAGTCAAATTCTCGTGTTGAGCATCCTTTCCCCCTTTCCCTCTCCCACTGAATAAAATGCTACTGATGTTGCCTTCGGGTAGAGGAATGGGGTCTACAGCCTGTCCCCTGGATCATGTAGCTCTACCTACCCAAGGGGACCTACACAGAGCTCCTTTGAAAAAATATCTAGAAAAGCATCTTACCTTCCTGGCAGCATAGAAAACCTATATCCTTCTTAAGTATGAATGGGAAAATAGGGAATGCCAGGTATGTGAAGAAAACTAGCAGCAAATAAGAGAAAGAACAAAATAAACAAGTATTTTAGATGATCTTACAGAAGGTTAAGAAAATAGGAAAAGAGCTTGGAGAAACTTGAATATGTTCAGAGTGATCAGAGGAAGTACCACATTTATAAAACAAAAACATAAAGTTATGAACAAGGAATAATCAGAGAAGATTAAAAAAGTCCCAGAAATTAAATGTTATTGTAAAACTCAAGAATGACTGGAAATAAGGTAACCCCCGTATAACACAGAGCTTCTATAGCATGGCTTTGCTTTAACACGGTTCGAAAATCGGGGAAACCCTTGTACAACATGACACCCTAGAACGCGGTTTCACTAACATGGTTTGAGAATTAGAGAAATCCCCAAACAACATGGAAGGTATTAAGAGCTTTTAAGAGCAAAAGATATCTCATTTGTAAACATCTGTATTTCCTAAATGAAGATCTTTCCACTGAAGGAAGCACAAACAGAACTTCACAAGTGCTTAGCACCATATAACGAAATTTATAAAGATCTCTCAGCTAAAAGCAAGCAATCTAAAACAACCGATTTTTTTTTTGCAAAAAGTACAGAATAGATGCCAAGATGATGCTGAAGAAAGTTCAGAGGATGAAGATATTTTGTCAAAAAGAAAACACGCTCGGTGAAAGGTGCTTAGTCGTGATGACGAAGAAAACATTACTAAGTACATGTTAATGTGATACTTTTGGTGAAAATTGCTATAATAAAGATATTTCTCTTAATTATAAAAGTATGTTTTTTTAATTTTTGAAACCTAACTCCCTTTTTTGTACTACTTCTTTGTTTTGTATAACACGTACTCACATAACATGGCATTTTTAGGGCCCCAACAACCGTGTATATGCAAATATATTTGTATATGGAAATACTCACATACAAACACACAAAACAAGTGAAACAAAATGTAAGTAACAGCTGCTGAATCTGGGGAAAAGGTATATGGGAGTTCCTCTTCCTATTCTTCCTACTTTTCCTTAAGTATGAAATGTTACCAAAGTAAAAATCTGTCGAATGCATAAAGGAAATAAATTATTACATGCCTTACAACAGGACACTCTTGCTTACAATAGACACAAATTGGTTTCTTTTCTCCCTGGAAATCTGAAATCATATGGGGATGCACACATCTGTGTGGTATTCTATGGACAATTAAGGAGGGACAGATACTGGTTTAATAAAATCCCGGCACCAGGAGAGACAGGCTGTTCATGCTGTGAGGGCGAAGAGACCACATCACACAAAAGAGAAGCAATCACTTTGTAGTTGCTATTGGAGCTCAGGATACATGCAGTGTGAAGAAGACACAGCAAGTAGCAGGTACGACACTGTCCCCACTCTTGGGGTCCTACCAGGGAAAGGGGAGCAGGTCATATAGCAAAAAGGCCCACGTTCTCAGGAGTGAGGCCAGCCAGTCGAGGGTTCTCTGAAGTGCACGAGCAGTCAGCTCGGCCCTGCTCAAGTGCGTAAACTCACTGAGGCTGAGCAGCTCCATTACGCCAACCGGGACCCTCTTGGCTCGTTCCTCCTCAGTCCTGGGTGGCAACCATTCAAGTACTGATTGCAAACGGGCTGCGAACTTTACTTTTAATTAAAATATTAGTTCCTGACATTAGATTCTACCACTCATTTCTAATATTAATGGATCTGGGCTCTGAACACTTTTCATTATAATTTTGACATTAAGGCTCATATTTTTCAACCTGTCCTTAAAAAACTTAGTTTTACAGTTAGACACACATGTATGCATGTATATAGTTCCTATGATGTCAAAAAATCTGACTTAAAAAAAGAAACCCAATATTGCTATTGTTTACATTGTTTTTATTTTTTGTTTTCACTTTAACTGATTATTTGAATAGATAAAGCTCAGATCATTTCACACATACTGATTTTACCATCCAATTCTTAAAGGTAAAATAATAAGCTAAAATAACAAAAATTCATTCAACTTAAATAAGAAGATAACAGTTTTCATGAGACCAGAGTGTTAATACTGTAATTGAATAAAAGACTTTGGACTCAATTCAATTCGACAAATGTTTGTTGACACGAGCTACATACTGGGAGGTCCCTGTATTCAAGGACTTCACAAGATATACAAATATATAAACAATCACATACACAAATATGAGTACTGGGGGAAAACACTAATATTTACTGATCACCTCTTATACTTACCACTATGCTAGCTCATCTTTATAAGAACCTCATGATGTCGTATTTTACAGATATGTTTTGAGGTCAGAGAAGTGAAATAACCTGCTCATGTAAGTGGCAGAGTTAAGAATCAAACCCCTATCTATTTCCAATGCCTGCTTATATCTTTGTTTTAATTTATTTGTAAAAGATGCCATAAAAGCACAGGTAAAGGAGTAATCATTCTACTATGACTTAAGGAAGTCTTTCAAAAAGAAGTGGCATGGAGGTTTTTCTTTTAAAATGATTGTAATGTCAGGCTTTTGGTAAGGTCAGGGACTATGGAGATATTAGCTATATATTCCTGAGGTAGAATCACCTTGCCAGTATGGATTTGGTGGACTACAGATATAATTCGAAGTTAATGCTGAGGCTCCTAGTTCCAATGATACCAAAGTAGGAATCACAAAATGAAAACAAGTTTGTGGACAAAGATAACCCACGTACAATACCAAGACATTACCTTTGCCTGACTTTAACGGTAAAGGAGAAGATAATTGGGCACAAGAGGAAGAGAGAAAAATAGGCTTTTGTAGGCTGAAATTCGTGTAAACCCTTGGGAACGTTTGAAAACTCTATAATGAAATGCTTTATATAATACCTAAAGGTGAAACGAGTATTTTTCAACAACACTATTATTTAGCCAAAACTGTTTCAGCTTTTGTTCATTTTTTCCACTCCATGCTGAAAAAACTGTCGGCAATTAATTAATGTCTTCTGAAGCTGCATTCTCTACAAACTGCAAGAAAACATCACGGAAAACATTTTGAGCCACATAACAAACGAATGTGCCCTTAGATTTCAAATTCGCGGTTGTTCAGGATGCCTAAAGTTGCCTCAGTGGGGTGTTCGAATTTTTGTAGATATTGCCCAAACAACTCCTTCCGACCTGGAACTAACTGTCTGTCTCCGGAGGCTGGCTGTGGCCAAGGACAGCTGTGGGTGACATGGAGACAGAAGCTCCCAGCAGGCTGAAACACCAGAGTCTGTGAAGCCGGGGTCCCACGTACTTACGGGTGTCCCCCACCTTGTGCTGTTCTGACGGCCATTGGATTAGCGTGTAACCAAGGGGGGAAAGATTAAGGGAACATGAAACTTACTAAGACAAAAATAATAGGAAATTACTACTCTAAGTCAGGCTCATATTTTGTCCAAACTGTCATTCTTTAACCTAGAGAAGTAACAAGTAATGACAGCAGGGCGGGTGCGGGCAGGGGGCCGATCCGCTATTGCCCACTCCACAAAAGAACAACCTTACGGCGTCAGGTTAGGAATCCTAAACATCTTCCTGAAGCTTCCAGAAGCCTCTACAGCTTTTTAAGGTAATAAATTCTGTGGCTTTCCTGCCCGTTATGTAAAGCAGTATTTTCTTGTCATTCTCTGAAATTCACTGTCCTAGGTTTCAAGAAATGCCTCTTGCATGTAAAATTCCAGGAACTGCAAAAGCCTGTATTCACCTGACACTTGGACTCCACCTATATGATCGAATGAACTTTCAACCTACATCTATTCAGGTTTGACTCTTAATTATTCTACTTTCAGGAATGACTCTACCTCTTACCAGGTATGTGACCTTGAGCTAGCTACAGTAATTTTTGTGTCTCAGTTCCTTCATCTTTAAATACATTTTAATAGCATCTATCTCAGAGGATTATTACAAAAATTAAATTATTCAATGTATAGAAAGACTTTAGAATCGTGCCTGATTTCTACGGTAAGTGTTCAATAATTCTTAAAAATTAATTCCATCATATACACCAACAATGTCTTAACACACTGAACAGTGAATGGTGCCAATCTCTAGGGTGAAGAAATAGAAGAACTGGGAGGGATATGAGAAGAGTGAACTTGAAATGACATCTAGGCAATACTAATAATACCACTTTATATTTATATAACACCATGTGTCAGGAACTGTTTAAAGAGTTTTACATAAATTAAATCATTCAGTTCTATAACTCTCTAGGTAGATATTGCTATCATCATCATCATCATTTTACAGATGATATGACTGAGGCAGAGGCGACTTAATAACTTGCCCAATGTCACACAACTAGGTGGCAAAGTTGGGGTTATCTCAGGAGGCGTGCAGACAGATTCTACAGCCTTAACTATTACGCAGCAGTGTATCTCATTATGGTTGCTGAATAAATGTTAGGTATTTCATTAGCCTTTTTATAAGGATTGCTGCTTCTGTTTTTGTTGAGGTTCATCCTTTTAGAAGAATCTAGATCAGGAGAGCAATAGCTGAGAAAATGAGGCAGCGTACGTCCTTCAACAGCACTGAGAGGACAGGAAACCAGGTCTTCTCAGGACTCAACAGCCTCCCTGAAATGCGGAGGGTTGGATAAGGACAGGAAACCAAACTAAGGTTAGCTCTCCTTGACTGAGTGTGTAGTTACCTGCTCAGAGGCAGAAGAGTCATGAGAATCCTAACTTTTTAATCAACTGCCCAGGTGAATCTATGGAGAATAAGATGTGATTGGGGAGAAACACAAAGAATCTACAGATCGGTGCAGCAGAGTGTTTGAGTGGGAGGCATCAATGGAAAAGCAAGGACCCTGCCATGAATCACCGCCCTCCAGAAGATCTAAAGTAATTTAAGTTAGTGCACGAAAAGCACTACTAAAGCTGGATAAAGAGGTGGTGTAGCAGGGGCTGGCAAAGTGGTCTGTGGACCAAATACAGCCCGACACCTATTTCTGTATAGCCCTAGGAGCTAAGAATGATCTTTACTTTTTCCAATGGTTCGGGGGTGGATCTATAAGAATATATTTTGGAAGACATAAAAACTATGTAAATTCAAATTTCAGTTTCCATATATAACATTTTATTGGAACACAGCCAACCCATTTGTTTATGTTTTGTCTGCCTTACACTGGGCTTTAAAATTTCTAAATGCATCTGCAAGAAAGAGTGAATAGTTTCTTGGGTAAAAGTGAAGAGCAGGGCTGGGCTCCAACAAAGTGAATTAGCCCCTGAATTTCAATCCTTTTAGGCAAGAAGGAATTGAGCTACCTCAGAAGTCAAAGGCTCCATCAACGAAGTGGGTCGGGGAAGAGAAATGCAGGCATGACGGTGAATAACCATTTCACCTCACCCTCTTTCTCCTCCTTTACAGCGATCTTTTGGGATAGAAACATAGGTGGCTGTTGTTTGCTTCACTGCTATGATGACAGCTTTTCACAAACTCCATTTGTTTCTGGAGGATATTAAAGAACGGAGCACCCTCTGGCAGATGGTTATTTTTTATTGCATGACAAAAGATTTCAACATACATTTTTTTCCTCTCTTAATGACTTTGCATTTAAGAACTCTATATATGTTATTTTTACCATCTGATTTGCACTTGGAGATAGCAAAAGTGCAAATTTATGGTTCAAAGAGGAACACTTAACATAGCTTATAAAAAATGTATAGGTCTTTTCCGACATCCAATAACTCTTCAAACCCTACAGCAAAGTGTAAATGAAAGGGAAACACACTCAAAACATACCTGAATTTAGAAATTAAAAGAGAACACTCTAGGAAAAAGATAAAAAGTATCATGATCCTGCAAAGCCCAACTCATTTAGAGGTGTTAGAAACGTTTTGAAATACACCTCAACTAGTACTTCTTGTCCCTTGCTGGGGGCGGGAGCTGGAACTGTCCAGTGGGTGTGGGGGGCCGGGGGTGTCTGAATGCGGTGAAAACACACAGGACGCTTGGTGCCGCGGCTTCACACTGCAGCGGCTGTCTGCCTCCTGTCACACGTCCCCACGTGCTCTCGCTCCGGGGCACAAGCGGCTGCACTGCACGCGGCTGTGAAATCAGGCCTCTGCGTGTCTGATGGAGGAGTTAAGGCCGCTCATTGTCCTCACAGAAGTAATTGCGAGGACAGAGTGGCAATTGGAGCCGGCCTGGTGCTGTCGGGACAGAACAAGGAAGACGCTTCGTGCCTCTGTTTGTAAATATTCTGCAATAGTATTTCCAATGGTTTTCCTTAATAAAAAGTTTTATAGGAGACGTAGAGCTGCAAGAGCATTTAGAATACACTTTCGACTTCACCTGCTCCCCTGCCACGTTTCTTATCCTTTAATGTCTAAAAACTGCCGAGGATGCTCCCACCTCACAGGGCTATCACGGGACGTCCCTTATGCATTCTTCCGAGAATGGCGTTACAGTAGTTAGAACTGTGGCACGATTTAACAGCAAATGGAAGTCAGCGACGCAGACTTGAGCCCAGGCTTCGGGGACGCCCACCGCAGAGCTCCGCGGGCCACTGATGGTGCCAGTGGGCGGCTGGCCCGCGGTCCAACGTGCAGCGAGAACAGCGCATTAGCCCCCGGGTGACACCGCCCGGATCTACGAAGTGGGACTCACTATAGAGAAGTGAACTCATTCCTCCCCAAGAGTCAGAACAGCCGTTTTTTCCCGTTCGTGGGTGTCCTGTGTGACAGCATGCTGCAAAAATCCAAGTAGGACGGAGCCAAGAGTGAGAGAAAGGCAGCTTCACCCTGACCCGGTCTCAATTTCCAAGTTTTCTTGTCTCACCTTTTATAATTAGGTAACTGCCTGGTCCTCTTGATTGTGAAGTCTTTAACCCACTTGTAGTTACATTTCTCCCTTGACACTTTTATTTAAATGTATGTAAATACATGTAAAGTGACTATCCCAAAGCTCAGTGCAACGACTCTGGGAGCTGGACCCCCACAGCACCCCACAGTAGAAAGACGGTTAATGCCATTTCGGAGGAAGGAGACCCTGCAAGGTTAAGCAACTTGCTTCAGTGCCCAACCTGTGTTAGAACCAAGTCTGACTCCAAAGCCTGTGTAAGTGCTTCTCGAACAGTTCGTTCCACATGACTCTGAGAATATATTGTGGGGCTTTAAAGTTCTCCATATTTTTAGTGTTTCTTTTTTTATTATTAAAAATGGGGGTGGAAAATTTGCAATTCTCCCTGCACATTCAATAAATGTATGTTTTGAATTTTGATGATTCCCTTAGAAGTGAAGAGGAGCAATCGGTATGTCGTACGTCACCTGATGGAACGGTTAAAGTGAAATGGGGCCCGCATCTCCAACCCCATCCTGCCCCTTCGCATCTCATTGTCTGGGTGGTAGCCACGTTTATGAAAGGAATAATGAGTATCCCCAAAACCCAGTCCTCCAATGGCTTCCCACGGCCATTCCAAGAAAAGCCAAACTCCGCACCTCCCTTTATGAGGCTCCACATGATCTAGCCCCTGCCCCCTTCTCCAGCCTGGTCTTCCATCGCCTCGACCCCCCGCTGTACCCCCAATCCATAAGCTCCAGGGGGGTAGGTCCCGCCTCTGGATTTGTTTCTCCCATACCTGTAACAGTGCCTCAGAAAACCCAACAGTAACTCACTAAACAAGCATGTGTGAATACAGGGGTGTTGGCACTAGATAATACCCTCTAACTGCTAAGAGCTTAAGGAAAGAATACAAACAAACCAAAAAACCAGGAGACCTACTAAGTAAATGATGTCCTAAACCAAGGGAAGGCCAACTCGTGGCACATTACACTGCCTGAGTGAACGCTCCTCAGGACGGTAAGCTAAGAAGCGTGGAGAACGTGGGGTCCCCGCACACCCACCGTGCTGGGACGTGCTGAAGAGCCCGCCGTAGTCCCAGGGCAAACATCGCTTTCACTCCTCAAAATAGCATCATCAACGCGTCAGTTAAAGTTGCTGATTTGAATCTATTTTTATACTTTCATTTACCTTGAATTCAAATTACGTTAAAAGAGAATTCTATAATTTTATATCATAGATATTATGCTTATTGATGTATACTGGTATGTAATTTGTATATGCATTTATATATTTTAATATTTATTCATAAACATGACTTATAAGCTACCTGTGAATTACGGAGTTAGCAGTTACATGAGCACGATGAGCTTCCACCCAGTTTCTGATGAGCCAAAGGAACATTATTCTACAAGTAACTTAAACGGATTCATTATTACTCAAGTCTGTGAATCACTGTGTTACTTCATACTGTCTCCCACTTTACCTCTCTAAAATATCCTTTGAAATCAATGAATTTTTAAATTAAATATTAAATATGAATTGTGATGAAAGTACCTAGCATATAAATTGTTGACGGAAAGGACTTCAGCGTGTCTCAAAGAGTTTATTGTACTTTAAGTAATTTGTGATCAAAACCCCAGGAGGGAGACAGTTTGCACACTGGATCAAAGCACTGGTCCTCAAAGTATAGCCCCAAGACGAGAAGCTTCAGCATCTCCTTGGGACTCGCCAGAAATGAACATTTTGGGGCTCCATCCAAGATCTACTGCACCTGGACACCTAAGGGTGGGACCCAGGTATGTGTGTCCTAACAAGCCTCCCCCACCATGATCACGATGCCCCCTAATCTTGACATCACTGGAAGAGACAAAGACTCTGATAATATTAAGAATTTAGCTTTAGAAAAGAGAAACAGCTCCCCTCACCCAAAAGTTTACTCTTTAATGGGTTTTTTTATTTTAATGTATAAAATGTGTTTCCCTTTCATGTGCATCATATCTTTCTAGTTGTTTCTTTTTTCTTTTTCTCTTCTTCTTTTCTCTAGGCCTCTAAGGTCAATGCCAGTTAAACAGACAAATACCTTTTGGATTAAACAGGCTGTGCTTACAAGGTTCCAAATCAAGCAGTAAACTTCATCATCTAATTCTATTAAACACACAAGTGAAAAACGAACCCACTCACTCCACCTGTCGGCCTCTGCCCACGGTGTCAGGACAGGGTAAGCCTCACATGTCACGCCAAGTCAGATGGTCACGTTGCACAAAGCCACCTCTGGGACGAGGTCTGGGAAGGGTCCCAGGAGCTATTGCGTGGCTCAGGGATCTGCAATAGAGCCTCATTCTCAAGCCACCAGCTGCCACCACCTTTGTCAGCTGTGCCCTCTAGAACTCTGCAGTCTGCAATTCTCATGGAAGAGGCATCTTTAAAGCCAAGACGCTTCCAAAGGGAACGAGCTGCATTAAGCCTGCACATTCATCTGTCTTGAATTGGTCTGTGGGATAAATGGAAATGCAGTTCCCTTGAGGGAGATCAGAAAAAGATCATTATCCCCCTGAATACCATTTCAAATAATAAGTTGTTTCCCTACAAATTTCTTCGTTGGCCCTTGAGTGCATCCATCCATATTGTTCAAAACAGCAGAGGAGTCTTTTCACTGAAGAAAGACACCCCATGATCCAACAAGCACTCTGGGCGAACAAAGAACCGGGCCGTTCGTCTCGGGGGCTGCACTGTGCAGCCCCTGGGGGCCTGGCATGGAGGAGCGCTTTTCACACCAGGTCCCTGGGTAAAATTATCGGCTGGGACAGAACGGTGGCCCCTGCTGTGAGGACACAGCCAGGAATCCAGGTGGCCTCTCCCAGAAAGCTGCTTTTGTGGGGAAGTCATTACAGACTGAGAAGGAAGTTAAAGCGAAGAAAGGAAAATTAGAACCGAAAGAAAGTGCGTGATGTCTTCGAGACACACTCTCCTAGTGCGTGGTATGTGTCCCTTTGCTTGGCTGTAACCTGTTTAAGTATAAACGGCCCCGTGTCCTCTAACCCCAGGGAGAATCTGTGACCACAGCTGCCCGAGAGCAGCCCCCCGCCTAGGCTTTTCTGAGCTGGCAGCAGTTGAGGATCTGCGTGTGTTTACTGAGACTGTGGTTAATGTGTTCATCTGCGTTAGGGTCACTCTTACCTTTCTCTGTGTCCAAGACATCTTACCCAGGGACCATGAATTCATTTCAGGATTCATGAATTCAAAACCTATAATAACTGTAAAAGGTTTTCTTTGAACCAAGATCTAGAAGAGGTTCAATAATGGTAGAAAACCTATATTGTTTTCTAAGGAAAAAAAAGTTGTAATAAACAAGGTCATTGGTGGCTGTATCCGTAGGGGGTAAGGTACAGTTCAAGGTGACCACACGAGAAGTAAAAACAAAAGAGCTAGTCAAAATGTACAACACACAGTTTCAAGGAAAAACAAAAGTAGTTTGGGTTTATATGTAAACTCAGGGAAGAATGTTTTCTCAGACTCTGTCACTAATCAGAATAACAAAAAGTGGGGAGGAGGGAGGGAGAGAAAGCAGATCGCTGAAGAGATATGTGAAAAATTAAGAGTGCGAGTTTTGGGGGGAAGCCAAGGAAAGGATGTGTTTTAAGAAGAGAGTGCTGCACTGTGTTAAATGCTTCTGGTGTCCAGTCCAAGGGAGCCTGAGCTTCAACCACTGGATTTAGCGCCGTGAAGTCCATTTAACAATGATCTTCAAGGTCAACCCTTGATCGGAGTGGTTTCAAGGAGGTGGCAGAAGGGTGGCCCGGTTGGAATGATTTCAAGAGGGGAGAAGAGAGAGACTGGAGTCAGCAAGTGTAGAAAACCCCTTCAAGAAGTTTTGCCATAAAAGGAAAGAGTGAAACGGTTTTAAGTACCAAGGGAGGGAAGTGGGGTCTAGGGAGAATTTTAAAATTTGTTTTTCAGATTGGAGAAATAATAGCATGTTGTGGACTCGTGGGAATTACTCGGTAGAGAGGGGGAGAATTACTGACGCAGGGGAGAGACGTGCGGATTGCCGGAGGGACAGACAGCTCTGAGTAGGCGTGGGAGGGTGGCAGTAAATGCACGGGAAGACCGGCGAGCCCTGGCTGGGAATACACCCCCTCGCTCCTACGGGATCGGCAGAGAAAGTAGGGTGCACACACACTGTCCCAGAGCCAGCCGTGGGGGAAAGGGGCCAGGATAGGACACGTTGTCTAGCAGACGGAAAGAACGAAGGCAGGAGGGAAACAGAACACAACTGCAGACAGCACTCGGGGCCACGCAGGGTGGGGTGGTGACCAGCGCAGGGTACGCCTCTGTCCTGCCACGTCTGCCTGCTCGTGTGCCGGGCCGGCCGAGGGAACGCTGATGCCCAACAGGTGCTATGAGGTGGGGGTAGGTAGGGCAAGGGACAGGAGCGCGTGCACGTGGGACTGAGCACAGACGGGACGCTGGGTAAAGACGGGCGCGGGGGAAGGGCGTGGGTGAGGGGCTGTGCAAAGCGGGTGGGACGGATGGACTGCAGATGGCTCTCAGCGTCATGTGGATGGCAGGCCTGAGGGGTGAGGAGTGACGTCCGGCAGGGGCCTGGACCTCACTGAGAGTGAACCAGCGGATGACATGAGCTCTTCCCCTCCATCTGGGCTGTCCCTGGCCGTGTCCTCCCCTCCACCCACTGGGGACGTGCGGCTTGGGAAACCCGGGAAGGAGGAGGCCACGGCGGGGGACAGCACTGATTCCAGAGAGCTGATGGCCCCTAGTGGGCACGAACCTGGTTCTAGTTACCGTCTGCCCCCGAAAGTAATGGAACGGTTTATTAGAACTTTGTAAGGACCACATCTGCCTGAGCCACGCGGACTGTCCTTAGTTCAACTCCGGTTCCGGTTCGTGTGGTACAAAGGGGTCCCGTACGCTGCGGATTCCTTTACCCCCTCCCTCCGGCAGGCAGGTTACCCCGAGAGCTGTCACCACCGTCCGCGTGAGCGCTGGCAGTTTGTCCAAGTGGGGCATGGGGGGCATCCGGGGAATGCGCTCGGGCCACCCCGGCCACCGCAGGCTGTGTCCTCGGTCGTTTCCTCACGTGTCGCCTGCAGCCCCTCGTGCCCCTTGCGCATGCACCGCCCTCCCGCCACTGTCACCTCCTGCAGCGCCCCGCCTCGGCCCGGCCCGTCAAGGGCAATGGCATCGCATGAGAACGATTCGCTCTAAGCAGCAGTGGGTTCGAAGGTCAAACGGGCACTTGCAGAGGAGAGGACGAGGGGGCGTTAGCCGGAACCCACCCTCACGAGACAAAAACACGTGTCTGCACTGCGGGGCTGGGGCGGGGGCCGCTCCCGCGCACCCGAAATCGGGCCGAGGCATGCCTGCACCCCCCAGGGCTCACCGTGCATGCGCCCTTCCGTCTCTACATTACGGTTCCCATTCTGGAACTGCCATCCGCGCAGTTCTTCCTCACGGCTGCTTTTTATTAGTGAGAAAAACACTTTTTTTTTTTTTTTGAGAAAATGCCATCACGCACTTGGCCCTTTACTCTCCCGCCTGTCACACGCGCTGTGCTGGGACTGTCGGCCCGGTGCGTGTGCTCTCCGGACTTGGCTTCTGCGGGATGGGAATTTATTCAAGGAAGCTAATTTGCAAACAGATACAGCTGCTCCTGGATGAATGGAGTTTTCTCTTGGCGCTGCGAGGCGTAGCTGCAGGTACTGGGCTGCTGGCACTCACTGAAGTCCTTAGACTGTCTGCCAGGCCCAGTGCCATGCAAATACACGTGACAGGTCTGCAGCTCAGAACACAGCTTGGCCTCCAGCCTGCAGCTCTGCGCGAGGACCTCAATGGGCCCGCACGCCTTCAGATTCCTAGAGGAGACCATTCAGTTGGTTGCCTTCTGTTGTACCTGTTGCTGTAATACTTCACCACTTCCATTTCTTGCTTTGAATGTCCTCAAGGTTCTACCTGAGGAAAACAAAAGCTCTCGAGACTCAGCAGCACACAGCAATCCACGCAGAGTCGGCCAACTCCGGAAACTGTTCAAGCTAGAGATCCAGAAAGTGCGGCACTGCCGTGCCCCGATGCTCTGAACACAATAAAACCAAGTGTCAGCACGGGCTGCCCACAGGCGACGGGCGTGTGTGCACCAACACTTAGGCAGAGCCTTCATCCACTCGTTTAAAAAAATGGATATAAGGCTTAATGGCAGAAATTTGCTTTGGGGTTTGGGGTTTTTGTTTGTTTGTTTGTGTTTAATTGTATCTTTCGTGCTTAATGGAGAAACAAAATTCTACCAAAGTGACCTGAGGTAATATTAGCAAATGGTATTAATCCGTCTGCATAGATGCACATTCCCTGCAGCCAACTCTATGAGGAGGCCTTGAGCATCAGCTATCACCGCACACCCCGATTTGGGATAACACGGATCTTGGTTAGTCCTTGTAAAGATGTGACAATAGAAGTCCAGCAAAGGACAGTCCTCAGTTTATCCGATGGCTGAAAATAAAGACTATTGTGCTCGTTTCCTGAAAATGACTTTAGAAGCATCCTTCTGTCCTATTTGGCTTTTGGGTACTTAATCATTCTGGGTCTCAGTTTCCACATCTGTAAAATGAGGTTAGAAACAAATGAACTTGATTGTTGAAATTTTATGCTTCAGAGCTCCTCTCTAATATTTGATTTGTATTTTATCTCCTTGTGAGGTGTTCCCCTAAAAACCCAAAATTAAAATGTAAATGTGATCATGACTTCTCAAATTGTTTTATTTTCCTAAAGTAAATGTGCCCGTGTCTCTCAATTGAATATGAAAGTCCTACAGAACGGATGGCGTATCTTACCAAAGGAATGTTCTTTGGGCAGGTGTCTTGTAGTTCAGGAAGAGGTCACCTTTACGCAGAGTTCCCGGAGGGGAGGAAAGGAGGCTGACACTCCCCAGTCATCAGAAGGAGAGGAGAGAGCCAAGCTGAATACAGAAAGGCCCGCTCACAGCAGAAGGCAAATTGGCTGTCCCCATTAACTGAAAAACCTGTTAGAGATTTTTCAGGCAGGAGGGAAAAGAATTATAGGGAAAGGAAATTGTTTTTCCTGGTTTTCCATCTGCCGGGCTCCTATTCACGGGAAGAAAAATCATTGGGAGGAAAATGCTAGGCTCTAAATAGAACTAGCATTGACTCTGCTCCTGCCCTTTCCCTATGTGTAATTTTCCTGTGCTCTTTAAGAATCTGAGTATTCGTGCCTCTTTTTATAGCTTAGAGAAGAAAAAAAAAAAGAACTCCAGGGAACTTAGAATTAGAACTGGGCTGCTGGCTGGCCCCTTAGCAGGAGGATCTCAGGTGCCTATAAAACAGCTGAGGTTGGTTCCAACATAATATATTTCAAATGGCCCCTCATGGGGGCATGGAAGCTGAAGGAGGGTATAAATCAATGTGACCTGTGACTCTCTTAACAGTCAGAGCTTCTGCAATACTTAATGTTCCTGTCCTCGTGGGGGAGCTGCCACTGAGGCTCTTGTTCAAGGAAGAGCTGTCAGACTCTCCACGAAACGACTGGTTAGTCAATAACCAGATGATCTGTCTGCATTGATTTGGCTCACGTTATATTCCTTCCCCAAGTGAGAATTATTCTTAAGAGTCTAACTTACTATTCTTTAAGGATTATTTTTCTTAAATGCAAATAAGTTTGTTGTTATTGTAGAAATATGTGTGGGGTACGTGTGCGTGCGTGTGAGTGAACCTCCCACTTTTTATTTTACACACACACACACACACACACACACACACACAAATCTTCACTTGTGTTTTTTTGCCTTGATTCTTAATACAATTTGTAAACCAGTTGCTAAAGTTGACCTTGTATAATGTGTATATCAGGAAAGTATCCAGCCACGTAATAGGAAAAATGGAGGAATTTATGGCTGGATACTTCCCGGACAGTCCTCGGCCACAAAGAAAGGTAAGCCTCAATAAGATGTTACATGGATTTCCCTGGTTTTTCCCATTTTGAGCAGCACAGCTTTGATTCTAATAGGCAAGGATGCTCTGTACCTGTGCTGTGCAATCCAGTAGCCACATGAGATGACTTTGATATAAATTCATAAAAATTAAAGAAAAGAAAACATTTAGTTCTACAGTTGCCCGGGCCCCATTTCAATTGCTCAGTAGCCACATGTGGTTAGTGGCTATCATACTGCAAAGCACAGAGACAGAACGTTTCCATCACTGTAGAAAGTTCCATTGGGTGTCATGATCTACACAATTTAAGCTTCTGTGTATGGTAGTGCCTAGAGAGATTTTTAACCTGAGCCTTCCAGAAGGTTATAAAAGATTTTGAAGATAATTACTGATTTCACTCTCTGCCAAACAATTAATACGTGATTTATGTTGGAGGTATCCTTGTTTTTGAGTAAAACCACAGTTTCACACCTTATGCAATGATGCCTTTTAACTGCCTGTCATGGGTTGATGTTTTGTTTTATTTATTGATTTTTTATGTACGCTGGCCAGTGAGTGTTCACTCAGCCTTTCCCGCCAGCCAATAATTTAGGTTGGTAACATCCATCCGAAGATGTGCAAGTTGCATAATTATAATATAACTAGGACAAGAGGAAGGTTAGGTGTACCCAGAGTGGTGCATCTTTAGCTCAAATTGTGTCCCTTATTCAGGACAGAATGATGCAGTTAGGTATGTCCAAAGTGGCCTGTATTTGACTTCAGGTGGCTGGTACAGGAGTCAATACAGGACAAACTCGTGAAGGTTCCCCTGGGATCCCGGCCGAAGCGCCATGATGGCTCCTTTCACCGTGTGACACCACTAACCCCTGTGGCTGCGCAAGGACAGCCAGAGGATCCCCGGGCCCACACGTCTGTGCAGCACGTTCCACTATCCAAAACTCAGTCCCCTGGCCCCAAGGGGACAGCAGACGTGGGGATCTAGATGCTCCCCCGGCCCGTGAAGAGGAAATGTGCGTGATGACGTGTAACATGGTGTCTGACACAGTCTGCCCCTACGGAAGATGCCCGGGCGTCTTCATTTGATTTCCCATTTCTGGAAGTCGCTCCCCCACACCCCACGGGAGGAACCCCATCTCGTCACCGCATCCGGCTTCGAGTCCAGGAGCCCACGAAGTGTGAGGAGACGGTGAGGGGAAACACGCTGACCTAAAGGCTGTTCACAGCCTCCCCAGCGCTCTTCTGCCCACGGGGGGCCGAAGACCCAGCAGTCGTCGTGTTAAACAAGCTTTTGTTACCGACGGCTCACGGGTTCTTTGTCAACATAATTCTCTTGGTGCCTTAATAGGCTTCTGAGCCATTTGCCTTCAGCCATGTGCTGGTGACTACGAGCAAAATTAGTTCTCAGTGTAACGATACACTGAGGTTATATGAAACAAATAAACAAACATGAGCCACGTCCTTAACCTGACCTTCTCCCTGAGCCACAGGATTCAACTGAGAAGGCACAACAAACCTTTTTAAAAATCTCTACATGTAGGTTTATCCAAAACTCAAGTCCCTGAATCTCAGGAATCTCTCTATCCTTTTTCTATCTGCTTACAAACTGTAAATCTTTCCTGAATACCTTGCTAATTCAGCTAACACACAACTGTACAAGGTGTAGGCATTTGCTACAAGGACACATCACTACAGTGTTGTTCAGCAGACTCTTCCTGGAGAACTCTAACCTGAGAAGGTGCAAAGTCTACCTCTCAACGTGTAGTAGATGATCATATCTTTAAAACATTTTCCATAGCACGTGACATTATCTTTTCCGCCTCCAACCTCCCTTTCGTTACTGCCTGGCATGCAATTGCTAAGCCGAAACGTAATCACAATTCAATGCCAACGAGTCCAGGTCATGGTCAAAGCAGGACCTTATTTCCAGTATCAAATACTTTATCAGGAGGGTTTGGGCCAGTTCGCAGAAAACTGTCCCAGGAATTGAAGGGAGGCACAGTTTCATGATAACACCGCAAAGCCTGTGAAATGAAGACCAGGATGCCACATCCAGCAAATCCCTCAGGCACCTGGGCAGGTGCCACCAACTGTGAGTACCTCTTGTCAGGACTGAGCTGGAACCTCACCCCAGGAGGCATTGTGCCCTGGCCCCGCGCACCCTGCCCTGTGTGAGGACAGCCATCCCTTACTTCAACGCTCTCACTGGACACCCAGTGAGCTATGGCAAGGCGGCTGCACCCCCAGCCCCGTCTCCTTAACCAGATTCCTGCCTGAGGTCCCCCTCGCAGCTGCATTTGCTCTGCAAGTCCAACACTCCCCTGGCCTGGTGGCTTCTCCTGGTCCTGAGAAGGGACCCCTCTTCGGACAGAACAATAACATGTCTTTTAGGCAACAGTAGCAGGGCAATATTAATCTCACTAATGGCCAATATTATATGGGTTATAATTCCAGAAATGGGTTGAAGAAAAGGGTAAGTTCCCTTTTGTGATGACGGAAATTGTGGTGACTTTAGCAAAATAAACTCTTTTCTTCAAATTCAATATGGTTTCTGCTGGCTGTTAGCATTCATAGAGATACAATCTCTAGAAAGCCTAGAACTTTCTAGGAATAAAGGACTTATCAACAGAATAGAGAGAAAGCTGGTGATTCACGCTGTCCTCTACTCCAGCCCCTCTCTGCCTTTTACAGAAGATTGAGCAAGAGTGAGATATAATAGGGGACTTCCTAAAAAGTTATTTTTAAAAATCCCAGATAGAGATACACCACCAAAGGACCCCCATAATCTTTGGTTCCCAAATCCTTGCAAGGTAATAAAATACCCAGTCCTTTGTTCTACTGGCTTCACCATAACAGAGGCATTGAAGTTGTGGTTAAAATTCAAGTATGTTTCAAACACAAATCTTCCTTTGCCATCTTTTTCTGCACTGAGCTCTAGACCTTTTACTTGTTTACAAACAAACAGATAAACCAGAGAAGGAGCATCACAGCCATTTTATAGGCAGCCAAAATTTTACTAGGGGAATAAAAGACATGAAATGAACAATGAGACATCACCAGAGACCCTGATGGTAGGTGACAACCTGCCAGACGACAGAAGCGACACCGTCCAAGACAGAAGTAGAGCCAGCCGACGGGCTCAAACTCCACAACAGCCGTGGCTCCAGGCCACCAGAAATAAGTCGTAATTAGCAGGCAATTGCTGTTGGGGGATTGTTGTTTTCTCCAGAATATGAGAAACGGCTTTTGTTACTACTTGTCCGCCTTTGCAAAGCACACGAATACTCCTCCCTCCGCAGAATGCGAACCAACAAATGTACGAGCATGAAACTAGGAGGGGCAGGGAGCTAAGGGCTTCCAGAACACGAAGGGCCCAGCAGCGCCAGTGCGTGGCTCCCTCTCGCCCTCTTGTACCGCAGGGGAGCAGACAGGGCAGCCAGCGGGCAGCAGTCCGGGTCCAATGAGAGGCGAGAGCGCCTCCCTAGCTGCCTCTCCGGAATTCTCTGCCGCCAGACGGCATGAGCTGAGTCCGGTGGCTGGATTTTCGAAAAGTCTGGATCATTCTACGTCCATTACTAGCCTCCTGAGTTCGGTGAACAAAGGTGATGAAAAGGGTGCTCTGATCACTGCACGGGGGGACAAACCAGCTGCTCCATCGGCACTGGGAGCTGCCTCCTAACGGCCGACTCACAGCTGAAGGAACCCCCACGCTTCTGTGTTTTCCTCTGAACCGGGGGGTTTAAGTCATTGCTGCAGAGAAGATTCTAGGCCCATGGATTCAATATCCAAATGCTTAGAGCGCATTGTTGAAGTCCACAAACTCGGGACTGCCCTTCAATGATAGAAAACACTTATTAAACTCAGATGGCCGCGAGTCCTCTCTTATTTATCCTCAGCCTTCCACGGTCATGGTCGATGCGACGGAGCCGTGGCTGGACGCGGTGCACACGTCACTCAGGCGAACGACGTCGCCGCCAGCCTCCTTGACGGGCATCGGCGTCCTGCACGAGGTGGGGGACAACAGCTGCTCCTTGTGAACATTACACATTTCTGTAAGTGCAAACCGGACTGCGCTGTCGGGTAACGTACAGCACGAGGGAGAGGGGGATGGGTACTGATAAATGCCCCAAATGACGCGTTTCCTGCGTTCCAGCCTTAGAGAAGTGAGTGACAAAAGTCGCAGTTGCTCCCCAGTCCTTCCCGTGACACCTGCGGGGAGGGATAACAGCTCTGATCGTCCAGGCCCTGTTGGAACCCGAGTTCATCACATTGATTTTCAATGAATTGTAGCACTGGGAAAGCTCTCCTCTGGCTATAAAGAAAGTCCTTCTACCCGGCAGGCGAGGCACTTCGAGGTGCTTCCACCAGCGCTCGCTGCTTGTGCTGACAATCAGCCACGTCTTGTCCCACCGCGCGTGCAGGAAGCGGTGAGTTTGGGCGCTTAGATCCTAACTCCAGTCTTTCGTTTGCTTATTAAATAAGCAAACACTTACATTCAAGAGGTGTAAGGAGCAGGACAGGAGATAAGGCCAGAAGGCAGCAGCACGAAGAGTTGTTAAAAAACTATTTTAGGACCTAAGAAAAATGATGAGGCTCTGAAATACAGTAATCTCAGCGAAGGGCTAAACAGAGGGTACTGTCTGCAGGAGTGACTTGACGAATGGCAGCTTCAGAACGTGGGGATGAACTGAATACAGGGGGAGGGTTAAAATGAAGTTCTTAGAGTAGGCTGACCACACCCACTGCTTTAAATGGGACAGAAAACAATGACCCTGTCCCATTTCAAATGGTACCTATGGTCAGCCAAGTCTCACTGGGCTAAATTCAAGTTATGTAGGCTGACCACACAGAACTATTTGAAACGGGACACAGAGTGTGCTGTCCCATTTAAAATGGGACGTCTAGTCAGCCTATCTCACAGCAACTCCAAGGTATCAGACTGTGCCAGGACTGGAGACGTGAAGATGGGTCTTTAACCCATCTGTGTGTCAAAATCCCCAGTGGAGGTTTAGGGAAGTGCGGATGCCCCTGGCCCGACCCCAGGTATTACGACGTAGGCCTGGAGTTGACGTCGTTTCTTACAAATCCCGTGGGTAAGGCAGCTGTGGTGTCAGGGCTGAGAGGCACGGACACAGGGAACACAGGAGACCTGCAGATTTGGTCAGTGGGGGACAAAGGTAACTTTCCTTTAGGACAGAACGCGATTTAGTTACTTGTGGGAATGAGACACCCTAAGGGGGAGCACGTCTCTGCTGGGTCACGTGCCCCACCCGCGTCTGGCACACGGGGGGCATCCTAGAATGTTTACTTCACCGAAGGAGTGAACATTCATAGGCCATGAACAACGTGGGAGGGGACCTTAAAGCAGACACACACTGAGACACAACACACCGCAGTGGAAAGAAGACGGATTCCAAATTCCACCCCTGCCCCTCCCTGGCTGTGTGGCGTTGAACAAGTTAATCCATCTCTCTGAGATTCCGTTTCCTCAATATTGAAATGGAGAGAATAGCGTTGAATTTTCAATGCCTTTTGAAAGAACTAAGTTAATATATATGAATATATATTATACAATATATATTATAAATATGTTTCTATAGTTACATAGTGTAATTAATATAAGTCACCTTGCATTAAGTATGAGCTCAATAAATGGTAATTCATATACTAATCACTATCCCTAGATGAACTTTGAAGGATCTTCTAGGATGGTTTGTAAGTCAAAGAAGAGAGACAATAAAATATCCTGTAAGGATATAAACAATAAA
Source organism: Lyroderma lyra (assembly GCA_004026885.1). NCBI lineage: Eukaryota > Metazoa > Chordata > Mammalia > Chiroptera > Megadermatidae > Lyroderma > Lyroderma lyra. The sequence goes on along the minus strand of PVJL010006873.1, from coordinate 16,963 downwards.
AGAGCTGATAGGGAAACAAATGAAAATAAGAAGTGGTGATTAGAGAGGAGAACCCAGACAAGCAGAGCTGCAGGGAGGAAAGAGTGACCAACAAGTGCCCAGGGCAGTGGGGAGCCAAGTGGGCACTGGCTGAAAAATGACTGTTGCTGTGGCATCCAGCTGGTACCTGGTGACCGCAGTAACCACATTTACGTTGACTTAAATGCGCTGGGCTGAGAGATGCATGCGAGCTGAAGCGGTGCAGTGGGAGGGGCCTGCTCGTTCAGAAATGTGATGCTCAAGGGAAACACTGGGAGTCATTGTTAAGAGCTGAGGATACACTGCTAGGTCCTGAGCACAAAACATATTGTTGGGTTTTATGAGGCTGAGTTATCTACTTCCTCCCCGGTACCTGGACCACTGCCTGCCACACACTAGTTCTAGGATGTGTAGTTCCGGGGGGGTGAGTGAGTAACATATCCAGGAGAGAGAGAGGAGAGAACGGTAGTACGGGGGTGTGAGCTTAGCAACAGGGTAGCCCAAGAGTCTGGAAGGAAAGAGGAGGGAACGTGAAAGATAGGAGCAGTTCCAGTCCCATCTTTTACCACCATGCTGGGTTCATTTTGCTTCCAGAGAGACTGCCTGGGACTTCGACCCCAGAATAAACCCACGGCCCCAAGATGGGCTCCCCACGGTGCAAGGAAAAGAACACCATTCCATCGCCTCGTCTCCCAGGCGCGTGTGTGTTGATCTTCCCCCGTCCTCCCAAGTGGCCTTCCGCACGCTCCTGACACTTTAACCCCAGATGTGGGCCCATGGCCCTGGGGGAGGCTGGGAGGTGGCAGTCTTCCTCGTGTCCTAGTGCTTAACACAGAAACCTAAGCCATCAAGACCAGGAGAAATGCCACATTCCCAGTGCTGTCGACTCAGGAAGGAGCCATCCAGACCACGGCTGTGTCAGTGAAGGCAGTGCGTCCAACTAGTCTCGTGTCACAATTCCTAAACCTGGAGACTTATCCGTCTTCTGGTGACACACAAACACTTTAAGCCCAAATACAGATGGATGAAAGAAGCCTCCTAAAGATACTTTTGTAATGTAAACATAGAGAAATGAGAACTCGCACACATGCACACACACACACACACACACACACACACACATATGCATATACACATGCACATACACATGCACACACACATGCACACACACGCATATGTGCATGCACACACATGCATGCACATGTGCACACATGCATACACACATATGCACACATGCGCACATGCATATACACACATGCACACACATAAATGCACGCATGCATGCACATGCACACATGCATGCACACGGACACATGCACACACATACACATGCATACACGCATACATGGACACACATACATGCACACACATACACACATACATGCATGCACACACATGCACGTGCATACATGCATGCATGCATGCACACATGCACACGCACACACACACATGCACACACATATGCATATACACATGCACATACACATGCACACACACATGCACACACACGCATATGTGCATGCACACACATGCATGCACATGTGCACACATGCACACATGCATACACATATGCACACATGCGCACATGCATATACACACATAAATGCATGCACATGCACACATGCATGCACACGGACACATGCACACACACATATGCATACACATACACATGCATACACACATACATGGACACACATACATGCACACACACATACATGCATGCACACACATGCACGTGCACACATGCATGCATGCATGCATACACACATACATGCATGCACACACATGTACACATGCACACACGCACACACATACACACATGCATACACACACATACATGCACGCACACACGCACGCACACAAACTTGTCCCACGCTCTTCCAACCACCACCACCTTCGCTGCCACTGAGGGCTCCGCCCACCAAGCTCCACCTGCACGGCCTCATCTGACAGATGCTCACCTTGGGGGGAAGTATCTGATCCATGACAATTTGCCTTTTCTATTTCCTGTTGGCTCACAGTCTCAATACAGCCAATACGGCCGATCAATGAATTGATTTAGATCCGATGGTGATCGCCATCAAGTGAAGTGACAGGTTCTTCCAGGGAACACGTTTAAGGTCAACGAGGTTGCCGGTCCCACGGAGACGGGAGAACCCAGTCACCCGAAGCTCAAACACTGAGAGGTGAGAAGATGCTCGGGGCAGGGAAGCTCAGCACGTCAGGGAAGCACGGAGTGTGAGTCTGTGCGCCTGCAGACATGCACGAGTGGACACCAAGAACACGGTGTTTGACCACGCAAAGCCTTCTGCCATGAATTTAAGAAATGCAGGACAAAATAAAACTTGACCAATTCTCACGAATCTGAAAAATCTCTTCCCTGAGAGAAAATACAGGAGGGATTCCCCTCGTCAACTCCTTCCTGCTTCCGATTTGCTTCTACCTGTCCCCGCTGCGGGAGAGGATTTGAAACCAGAGGATGCCGGATGGGAATGTGCAGAACCTGGAGAGCTTTGGTGTGTTTAAGTCTCAGGCTTCTCCCAAGACTTTTTAACTACTTGTTGAGAGATTTTTTTTAAGGGGAAACGTATTCAGAATTGGGTAGGTGCCAGAGATAAAAGGGGGAGCATCAAAACAAAGTGTCTAAAGAAAAAAAGTGACAAGTGACACAGGAGAAGGCACTGGGCTGCTTGCACACGCTGCACGAACCATGGCCCTCGTTATGAGATGGCGTTGTGCTCTGTGCTTAATGAAGTAGCCTGGAATGTTAAAACATAAAAATGAATGTTTTAAGACTTTCATTTGAATACAATCAATGATCCGTTTCTGCAGGATCTTCCCTGCCACTGGAGAGCCTTAAAAATGTAGCTGGCACGTCGCAGCGCCAACTCGCTAGAAAGGTCACCCTGTGCCTCTTCCAGCCTGCTCGGCGGTCACAGCTCCGGCTTTCCTGACTACTCGGGAACGTACAGTTGGCCAGAATTTTCATCCTCTAGAAATTTTAGCCCAATTAATCTCACAGATTCATTTTCTGAGCCCTCAGGGTCTCTGCAAATACGCACACGGACGGCACTTGAATATCACAGGAACCTGTGAAAACGTTTCTTCCTTTTTCTACATGACACAAGACGAACAGCTTTACTAGTTATGCTCCCCAAGGTCAGGGGCACATTCTTCGTGCATTCCCCAGGCCACGCACAGAGGGGGCCAAGCAGGCCAGTGTGGCTTTTTCTTTCAATTGAAGTTTAAACTTATCCTTATATGTTGCCCTAAAAACTGACATGAAGTCATTTTATAATAAAATAACTTTGTAGGTGAATATATCTAATAGTTTGAAAAGTAAAAAGCTGCAATAACTAATTCTAAAGGCAGGTAAAACAGAATATTTACCAAAGAACAGGTGCTGCGCGCGCACACACACACACACACACACGTGTCAGCACACATAAACGTGTGTGTGCTGTTTCCCCAAACACGGAGATCGAATGCGTGTCCTGTAGCTTCCTTATCCCTGCCACACCGTAATGCTTAAGGTCGTCAGTGCAGACCGAAGAAGCAGAATCAGGTCGTCCTCCACCCAAGGAGTTGAGGTAATCAGAAAAGGTGACAGAGAGGTCCCTCGGGAAGCACTCCGGCAAGTGTTCGGGGCCACTCACCTTCACGGTTAAGTAAGAAACGAGGCACTAACTTCAACAGGAAAGAGGTGTCCGAGCCCCAGTCTGAGCTCCCTGAGCCACGCAGAATCAGAACCCGGTCAGCATGCCACGTGCGGTCGTCCGCGTAGGTGCCGCCGCTTGCTGGTCCCGTCACTGGCTGTTTTTTCAGTATTTGCGGCCCTGGCATCCCTGGTTTTGTCTTCCAGGTTCGTCCCAAACTGCCGCTAACGAAGCAGTGCTGTGTGTGTGTCCTTGCCTTGACAGACACCCGGCGGGCAGGGCAAGCCCATGCAGTCAGCTCTTTCCCACAGAGAACACAGGGGGCCCCTGGGAGCCCCTCCTTAGTCACGGGGCCGAGGCCCGGCACCAGGGCGGCGATGGGACAAGAAACCCCCTCACAAGTCCTTGCCTCTCTGCACTCCGACCTGCACTTACAGCCTGGATCCGGCTGAGAGGTCCAAGCATCGTGGAGCAAGTCCCCCGTAACAGCATTTGGAAACTCTGTCTGGTGTGTCTGGTGCCCACCTATTGGCACCCCAATAACACCTGAGGCAGCCACAGTTCCACTTTAACATCTGGTTTTACCATGTCGCAAAGAACTCCTAGCAAATTCAGCCCATGACCCAGGTTTGATGACTGCAAGATCAGAAATTTAACTTCGTAAGGGCAGAAGATTGTATTTTTCTAAAACCCAAATACTTTTGTTTTCCATGAATCATACAATAGGAATCTGGGGCTAAAAACAAGAAAGGGTCCGTCCTGCAACACATACGGGATGCCTAGGGGTGCAAAAAGAGGGAATCTGCTGGTTTGGTGGCGGTCGGCGACACTGTCTGGAGACCTGATGCAACAGCCATGACAGCAGGCTGTGCTCCATGTACCGCGCTCCCGGTGCAGCTGGGGAAACTGAGGCGGCAGCGCTCGCCTCCAGCTTAAGGACTTGAGCTTTTCCTCGGTTGGTGACATTAACGACCAGAGCATTTTGTGGCAGCCCTCTGGGATTTAACCACCCACGTGGACCTTCGGGAGGTGCTTTGGTGAGTGCTTTCAATCTTAATCCCTAAATGCATCTTCGGATCCCAGATGGTAGTACAAATGCGCATGCCCACCTTCACCGGCCTGCACGTTTCTAACAGCCCGCTTACGTCTAGCAATACCCACTCGGAACCTTCCAGGCCTGCGCTCTCCTGACACCTGCTTCCCACGTCAGGAGGCCCGCAGTCACGCCGGCTCGGAGCTGCCCCTCACACAGACGCTCCAAGCAAGCCCGTGGGAAGGCACACACAGGACGGGCGCGGTTTCTCCTAACTTGGTTTCCTCATGACATGCTTTGGTGTCATTTGGGTCCCTTTCTTGATCACAGGGGAGCTTTTGAGAATTTTCTCATGCTGAGTTTTCAGGGTCCCTTCATTGTGTATCGTTTATTATCGTCATTAAAGAGAAAACTAGAGAGTCCGGCAGACATACCACCCAGACTTGGGTTGTGATTTTATCACATTTATAACCACACGTGCTTGTGATTTTGTAATAAAAAGATTTGGTGTGGACTACCAGCTCACGAAGAGGGGTGTAACCACAAGCATGCATGCGTAGGACTTTACAATAAAATCCTAACTCAAGTCCAGGCGTTCCTTCTGCCGGACCCTGTACTCGGTCCTGGGGGACGTAATTAGGGGGTAGCAGTGGGGGTGGTAACAGTAAGAAACGCGCTATGACTCGAGTTCCTGGAGTCCCTTCCCCTCCACCCCTTCACACCGCGCTGTCTCCCAAACCAGTCTTCCCCACCACTTTGCTCACTGCAATAAGTGGAGATGTAACACTCGGTGCCCTAGTCAGGAGAGCTTCCTCTTAACATCCGGGTCCAAATCCCAGGCTACTCCAGGCAACTCTTGTGTGACGGCCACCTGCCAGTCGGGAGCAGTAGAGAATTCCATATGAAGTCGGCACGGTCCAGCACGGGGCCCAGCACAAAGACTTCACACGTAATCCAGGAACCTTCTGGAAATCCTACTCACTTTGCAATGACACTCAAGTAGAAAAGCCTTGGTCTTCACTGCCTCAGCCAGACATGTCTCTGATGGTGGTTTTGTCATTGCTCCCATCTTTTTATTTCTAACATACATGGAAACCGTACAGAAGGCAAGGACAGTAAAAGCCAGGTTAAGAAAATAGTACCCATTTTCAATGCCGAGGTGGCTTGGGAGGGCCACCGTCCGAGCTTCCATCTCCGCTTTGTCTGCTCAGCAGGCATGGCCGCCCAGGAGGTAGTAAGAGAGCTCCGCGAGCTCCCAAGGGCCCCAGAAGGGGCTAAAGAAAAGGTGGGATGTGAAGATCATGTCGTGGTCTTTCTACCCCATATCCTGTAATTACTGTCACTACCTTCCTCCTTTAAAGTTAAAAACTCCCGGAGGCACAAATATTTACCTATTTCATCTTAAACTTCCTGTGAACTTGACTCAGTGGCAGGTTTCAGAAACTCCAAAGCATCTGGAAGGAACCAGAACGACACCGAGCACTTGCAGACCCCAGATGCAGCCAGGGAAGTTCTGAATTCTCTCCACCTGCTTTGAACCGAGGCACGCCCCGCCCCCGGCCCCTTTCCGGGTGCTCAGAGACACAAGTCTTTGAGGTGAAGGTCAAGTTGTAGTCCTGACGTACCGTCTTTCCTGTAGTCGTCACTTCCTGGTTAACGAACACACACGCACGCTGTTCTGAAAGTAACTTCTCCCCCAATTATTTACCGAATAGCTACAGGATAAAAATGGCCTTCGGACTGGGGAGCTACATAAAGGAGGAAAATAATAAGATAAGCACCTTTTCCTTTGGAACGTTCCCCTCCGCATTCCCAGTCCTGGTTTCTTGTGTCCGCCCTCACACTCACCCCAAGCAGCAGGTTTGTGGAGGCAGGGGTTCCCGCAGGAGCGTGGGTGGGGACTGCAGGGCACGTGTCACCTACGCAGTGTGGGGTGTGGTCCAGGTGGGAAATTGCTGCATCACACTCAGCTGTGAGCTCGGAGGCTTAGTGCTAATGCAGGACTCACCAGAACTGGCCCCATGACCTCTGGGCGCGAATCTTCCAGACAGGGCATTGCTCCTTCCCCCCAACACTCAGGACCCGGATGTACGCACAGGAACAAGTTTCCTACAGCCCACGGACTCCTGGCGACGATCACTTTTGTGTGCTAAGCCTGCTAAATTCTAATGCTCTGATTCCATAGCTGTGTCCCCCAAACTATTAGGTGATCAACCCAAATGCCAGCTGTCCAGGATTTACGACAGCAGTCGTCAGCAATGAGGCTTTCTTAGAGCAAAAAAGGATGGTAGGAAGCACTGATGTCTCCAGTGACTAAAATGAGCTATTTTGTATTAGTCTTGTCTTCATTACTGTTGTCACCTTTTCACTGAAGATAAACATAAAACGTGAGATAGTCTGCATTCTGTGCCTTATGAACAAGTTGCTCAGTTGAAGGAATGTAATCACAGTGATAAAGGCGACAGTACAAATCGAGGACACGGTTCTCTACTCAAAAAAGAAAGAAAATGAAAAGCTCCTTTGATGATGTCAACCTAAGATTTTTGAGAAGTAACAGATCTTTATGGATCAGCTGGTGGCAGGGGAGTGAAAACATTCTTGTGCGTGTGCGTGCGTGCGTGCATAGGTTGACTGCAACAGAAATGCTCTGTTTACCTTCTTTCTTTTAGGAATTCATGGCAATGAACTTGGAGCAGAACTATTGGAATTCATTGCTGGAGGACCGCTCGAGATAGCATGATTGACTAGCAGTCCGTCCACCCTCTCTCTCTTTTCAGATCATGTCTAACCGTGTGCTGCCTCCCTTTCCTGAGCCTTTTAATTTCGCTCAGTTTTATTACTGGCCTTATGTCTGAATGCATTTACTTATTCGCTTGATGATTTCTTCTTCTTTTTTCTTTTTTTCTATCCTCTCCAGCCAACACACTTTTTAAACAGAGCAGCTTTGGGATATAACATACCTAAAACACTCAAGGATAAATAACGTCCTGATGAACTAATTCCATCGTGTGGCTGAACAGTGGCTTAGCCATCGCACGGTAAGTGCCTGAATATAAGCTTGGTAGAAGCCTCTGTACATTCCGCTGAGCCCAGCAGCCACTGTAAGTGCTGTATATCATGAATGACTTAGGTGGGCCAGTGAGACATAGACAGTCAATTCCAGGGCCCGAGAACCCACGGATGGAAGCAGCGACGCTTCCGTTGTGATTAGACCACCAGGAGAAGGTGACCTTCCCGAGAGCCACTGCAAGGATTTACTAAATTACCAGGACTATCTACCCAATCCATTTTTTCTGTTCCACTCCCCTCCAAACACCCCGTTCTCACTCCTGCCCACCACCAGCTGCACATTTTCAACACTTATCAATGGAGAACTCATTGCCAAGGCTGGGGATAGCACGGGAGGAAGATGAAGGCAGCGCTCCTTCTGGGGCCCAACAGAGCATATGTCCTTGTTCCACTCGGTGGTAACTCACGTCTTCCTTCCCCCCAGAAGCACTGTCAGTACTGCGAGCGACGGAGACGTGAAATCGTCTCCGAGTGACATGCCTCCAGTAAATTGTGAGTGAGCACAGATTTGCCGGCTGAAGTGCAGTTTGATCCTTCCAAGAATTTTATTGTTTTAAACAGGAAACCAGGTTGTTGGTTCTGAAAACTACCAAAACAAAGTGTTTTGGGAGGAAAGAAAAGAGCATTTGTTGACTGACTACATGTCGGCAATGCACTTTAAAAAGGCCTTAAATACCAGTATTAGTATTCCCCATGCATAAATAAGGAGATTGAAACTCAGGAAGGTTAACTCAATTGCCCATGTATCATCTCTAAGTGCTGGAGTAGAGATTCAAACACAAGGGTGTCTGTCTGCAAACCACGTTATTTTCAAACTCCCCTAGCTCATAATTTCAGAATCCAACTGGTTCATAGATTGCAAATTGCAAATAAAACAAGTGTGATGATGGCTCTATTTCCCCATGAACAAAACGAAAGCAAAAAGAACATATCCATAACCCTGCCAACAGAATTAGTCACTTGTTTTCATCGTCCTGGACTCCTTTCAGGCTTGGTTGTGTTCAAATTTTTGATGCCTGGAGCTCAAAAACCACAAGATCTTTGGCTATTTAAATTCTTGATCCTCGGATTCCACATGTGTGGACATGAAGGCAACCACAATAGCTCCTGTATGGAACTGTTGTGAGCATTCACTCAGGTGACGTGTTACAGGGCTGGTGTGGTCCGTGGCACATGACACAACGCACTCAGGGTCACGTTATTATTCCTTGTGATCATGGCAGAGACTCACGGCAAGGCAGCTACCTCCTCTCATTCAGGTTAATTCTACCACCAATCTGTGCTCCTGTGAGCCATCTCCAGATCAGCAGCAAGGAGACAGGTGCAAACTTGACAATGAAGGAAGTTCACGCCTAGTCAGCCAGTATCTCTCAGTTAAATACTTTCAGATTTCCCTCACGTGCACGACCACTGCTCCCCAGTGTGGTGGTTGGTGGGGGGACCAATGAACTCAGGTGTCCATGGGGTACTCTAGTCTCGCACTCTACATGGTGACTTCCGGGTCACTGGTGCTCTCTGCTGAGCGAAGGCTGACCTGGCTTATTCCTTAGGTGCTGTGTCATTCTCCTATTGTGACTCTAAGATATTAACCACAAATTTAGTGGCTTAAACCACGCAACTCTATTATTTTATAATCCTGAAGGCCAGAGGTCCTAAAGGCCAGGTTTCTGCAAGGCTGTATTCTTCTGCAGGGCCTAGAGGAGAACCCGTTTCCTTGCCTTTTCCAGCTTCTAGAAGCTGTGACCCTTCCATGGCTCTGACTTCGGTTTCCATCCTCCCCTCTCCCGCCCTGACTCTGCTGTGCCTACCCGCCTTTCGCACCTTTACAAGGCGATTACAGTCGTCACGAGGTGATCTCACCTTTGCAGCCGTGATTGCACTGGGCTCACCAGGATAATTTCCATCTCACGGCCCTTACCTGAGTCACAGCTAATGTCCTTTGTTGCCATCTACGTCAGCATAGTTAGAGGTTCCAGGGATTAGGATACGAGCATCGTTAGGAGGGTCATGGTTCTGCATAGCAAACGCCCCTGACACTGCGTCCAGTAAGCAAGTGGCGGTGCCCGTGTGAGCCGGTCATTTGCCTCAGACTGAGTGTGACAACCCTCCCCCACTGTGGACACCACCTCACGGTTAAACACTCCTAGGTCTCGGCAGTCCCTGGTTGATCTGAACCTCCGTGTGGACGTCATCTCCGCCTCCAGACAAACCTCTCATCTTCGCTACTGTCTTCCTCTCCCACAGCACTCGCTGCACATGCTCTCTGGCTTAGTGGCTCTAACCCACAGCAGTGTCCCCGCACAAAAGCTCACTGTGCCACCTCTTCCGTCCCGCTGGGCCCGCGTCGTGGTGCCACAAGGTCACTTAGGTGTGGCAGACGCCGTGTCCCACCCTGGCAGGTGGGACACAAGTGGCCTTTGCTTTCAGCTTCCCCACCAGTGTATCTAATAACATCTACTCGCCCCAAACTTTCAGCTGGGGGTGGAGGAGGGGCCACTGACAAGACAGCCGCTTTACTTCCCTTAACCCCCTGTGTCTCCGCCTGACCACACCCACGAGGATGGGCGGGGCGGGGACCTGGCTCCCTTCGGGTGCTCCGTGTCGTTCCCTGTCCTTCCCGAGGTGGCGCGTCGTGCCCTGCCCTTGTCCTGGACCCAAAACGCTAGGGAAAGCCTACTGGTGATGAAAAATCATGAAACACTGCATTTTATATTCTATGTGCGTTATTGGCTTGACCATGTTAGTGGGTTTTTTTCTTTTTTCTTATTTATTTATTTATTTATTTATTTAATTTTCATTGTTAGACTTATTGGGGTGACATCTGTTAGCAAGGATTACATAGGTCTCAGGCATACAGTTCCACAGTGCATTGTCAGCTTGATGTATAATAAGTTCACCACCTAATGTGACCTCTCTCCATCATCTCGTATTAATCATTATTATCATTTGGAATGACTGCATATGAGTCCCTCATAGAAACACTTCAAAGCATTATAGTAGACTGAGGGATATGTAAGTCATGCAGTTATCACTCTCTCTCTCTGAGGTTTTTTCCTTAGGATAAATAACCTTTCATTGGAATCACTGCATCAAGAATATAAATGTTTGCATCTGCCTTTCTCTGAGGACCCCTCTCAGCACAACGCCCGGCAGGCGGCCACGGGCAGCGACCCTGACCGCCACGGCCGCGCGCATGTCAGAACAAAGCTGAGCTGAGCTGCATCCGAACCCAGGAAAAAGCTACGGCTGTCCCCATTCAAACTGGGAAAATATATCTATTTGCTTCCTTCTTTAAATAAAAGAATATAAAAGTTTACAATTCCTGAACCATATTTTCGTATTGATTTCCAAAAAGGTTACTGTCATCTACGCCGACAGCCGCACCGCGGGGCCCCAGGTCCGCAGTGTGGTGTTCAGTACGTGACGTGTCAGGGTTGAGGTGTCAGGGTGGCCGTAGTAACAACACGCAAGCACAGTGAGCCTGACTCTGAGCCGGGGGGTGTTCCAGCAATTTTCACATGTCATTAATAGAGGCATAAAAGTACACTAGCTGCTCGTAGCGTCCCTCTGTCATATTTTTACCCTATTTAACACGTGGAAAACCTGAAGCAGGAAATTAAGTCATTTTCCAGGTTGACACAGCCACCATATGAGGCAATTTCAATGACGCTTTAAGTTTAATTTCTTTGTAGCTTGGTCGGTATTTCCCGTATGCAGGCTAACTAATTATATCTCCGCTTGGGCAATTCTAACAGAATCCACCATTTGTTTTATTTGCTTTTTTTAGCCAAAATGAGTACGACCTTTTTAGATAATGTATGCTAAGCTTTGGGCTATGATTTGTGCGATTCACATTTTCACTGTCTAGTATTAATAACTTTTTATGTGTTTATTCTACCTGCTAGCCTACAGGTGTTATTATTCACACAACCTTTTCCTTGCGCTTTGTTTAAAGCGAAGAATGAATATATGGGGAAATCCTGTAGATCGGTTTCTTAAAAAAAAAAAATTTGCCTACTGGGACTTCCTAATACTCAAAATTACATGCAGTATCTAAAAGGATGTTTCATCACATTTAATATGAGCTTCAACTTATGTCACCTGGCTGGCCAGGTGTCGTATTTCCTGCAGAGGCTACGTGGTGCCAGGCTGTAAATGGGGTCCCTCATGGAAGCTGCCTTACGTCCCGCAGGATAGCGTCACAGCAGGGCGTACCAGCACCACCCTGAAAATGGCTGGGACAGTGTCCTTGCTGGAGAGACAGAGACCTCAGTCTGGGAGCCATGGCGCGTGTCCCTGGATGGCTGCCCCGCGACAGGCTGCCTGCCCCCCGGGCTGAAGGCAGGGGCTGCAGTCGGGTCGGCCGCGACCTGCAGGGTAGCTGGCTGGCCGGCTGACTCCCCAGCACAGTACATACCTGAGAGCTAAACGGAGAGAGAGAGCTTCACAAATGCTGATCTGTTCTTGGCAGGACGATAAAATGTGTGAAGTGTGTTTGTTCTATTACAAAACTCCTCTCAGTTTTCTTTGGCCCGTTCTACTCCTCAGTTTCCCCACCTTTGCTGCCCAAATTCTACTCCGTTGGCATTCCTACCTAACTCATCAAATTCAGACTCCAGAATGGATTCCATCCTCATTAATTCAATCAAATATTTATTTTTGAAGCCACAATAGCCATTGGGCTTACCTGACATACTCATGTAAATTCAGCCAGGTGCTGTCTTCCTAAGAGGGTGTGAAATTAAGCCTTATTTCATATAAATTAAATTTCATGACTCAGTAATTAGACCCTGGGAATAATTTAAGTGACAAAAGAGACTTCCTGGTACCCTCTCAAGTCTCGCTCTCCCTCCCTCCTTCTCTCTCTCATCTTAGATCCATAGACACATTTTCAATACCTATATTGGGGCTTTACAATAACAATATTTTCCTATTTGCTGTAAAAGGGAAAACGAATTGAGTATAAAATTCACCATACTACTTATCCAATGAAGAAATCAATACTAAAATGCTTTTCTGATGTAAAATACAAGTTGCATGAAAATGAGGAGTATCTAAATGAGAATAGAGAGAGAAAACAACACTGGGAAATATATTTTGAAACTGTACACATACAGAAAACAACATAATGATGGCTACAGATAGTCTCAACCTTTATCTTCAGCAGGGCGCAATTTCTCACAGCCATGAGGTGGCTATGAATTACCATCACTTACTTGGGAAAGCAAACGTGCAAATGTCACTGGAGCCACTAATAATCATGTACCACCACTCTACTTTTAATAGAATTTTTGTGCTGAGACAGTAAATTTAAAAACATGTCATTTTATGCATTAAAGGACCTGTTTTATTGTTGGGGAAAGGAAAAATAAAGGAGGAATAAAAATATGAAAGAGGACAGTAGAGAAAGAGACAAAAGCAGGAGAGAAATATATAGTAAAACCCTACTGAGTGGTTGTTAATGCTAGGTGTTTTTACATGAATGACCTCATGTAATATTTATCTTTTACCCAATGAAATAAGCATTTCTTGTTGTTAGATTAACCTGTTAGTGTCTCCAAAGAAAGAGAAACAAGAGAACGTGTGTGTGTGTGTGTAGAGAGAGAGAGAGAGAGGCAGAGACAGACAGAAATAGACAAAGACAGATTTATGTTAAGGAACTGGCTCATGTGACTGGGGCCTAGCAAGTCTGACAGCTGGAGGGCATGCCAGCAAGCTGGGGCACGCCGTGAGCGGGGAGCATCTGAAGTGCTGAGTTTCCAGGCTGGAAGCTCAGGCAGAATTTCTATGCTGCAGTCTGGAAGTGAACCCCCTTCCTCTTCTGAGGACATCCACCTTTACTCTAAGGCCTTCAACAGATTGGATGCGGCCCACCCACATTAAGGAGGGTAATCTGCTTTCCTCAGAGTCTACTCATTGAAATGTTCATCTTAAAAATCTTAAAAATACCTAGACTGGTATCCAAGCAAACAGTTGGGCACCATAGCCCAGCCAAGTTGATGAATAAATTAACCATCACATCTTTGTTTTTAGAAATGGGGCAACGGAGGCTCAGAGATGTTAATAACTTATCTGTGAGAAAGGGGCAGGGATTAAGAAGGACAAACTGGTGGTTACAGAATAGTCATGGGGATGTAAAGGACAGCAAGGGAATGTAGTCAATAATACCGTACAAACTAGGTAGGGTGTCAGGTGGGTCTGACTTATTGGGGTATTGTTTGGCAAATTACATACATCTTTTTCATTCTTTAGTTTCAAATATTACATGTAAGAGCAGTGCCTTTCTTTTTTATGTTTCATACATTACATGCACAAGAGAAGAGGGGATAAAGCAGTAAACTACAAATCGCAGCATTAATTTCTCCCTCATGCGTACCCCTGGAGCCCTGTAGGATGTGGCCAATTTTAACAGAGCACAGTGCTTTATAGTATTCTTTTGTTACTGGCTGACTCCTAGCACTGTATCTTTCTTGGGGCCAGAGGCTATTTTATTCATCTTCTATTCACAATGCCGAGAGTGTGCCTGGAATACATTAAACAATTAATAATATTTGATGAATAAACAAATGAGAGGGAATATCATCATTGCTCTCAAAAGTGCTTTGAGCTAGTAATCTATGCACTGGAGAATTTGTTGTAATGACTGAAGAGTCTTGGAATCTGAACATTAGAAACAGAAGGGACCTCAAGAACCATTCAATGCCTCATTTTACAAATAAAACCTTGGTCCACAAAGATTACATTTTTAAGGTAACGTAGCTTGCAGGCGCCAGTGCCAAGATGGGAATTTACACCTCCTGAAAATTTATCAGATGTTCTTGACCCTCTATTGTGCTTTCTCTTGAAAACAAAGTAAAGAGCATCTCCTTCCAAAGGTATTGTATATTGACATTTATGTTAATTCACAATGGCTTCCTAAAGCCATTCTGCTTTTCCTAAAGATCATCACCTTCTTAAGAAGACTCTTTGTGACAGACATAGCTTCTTCAAAAGATACATTTAGATTTTAGGGTTGCTGTTTTTATAAACAAATACACAAACTTCATTTTTCTGGGTGATGTGTACTAGATATATAATATACATACATATTACCAAAGTAGGGCTTTTTTAACAACAAAAGTATATCACCCGCTGTGCCCACATTTCACTGTACACTTAGGGTACCCCTTTGGTACACTCTACTTGATCACTGTAATCATGAAAATAATAATTTCAATGAAGTAAACTTAATCTGCACAAGCAGAGATTATTCCAGTTTTTAAAAATTGAGTCTTTTATGATGTCATAGGTAAAATAATCACGAACTGGTCTGCTCATTCCACTCAAGATCTTCGTTATATGTGTGCTGGTAGGCTGTGGGCAGGTTCACCTCAGCAGGAATGGCTGAGATTCACAGTCATCAATGATGGCATGCCAACAGGAGGAGTCTTGCTTTTCATGTGTTTAAGACACATTTTAAAATCTGAAAGACCAATTTCAAGAGAACACTGTAATTTTTTGTTTATATTTTCACATTCATTGAGGTTTAAAAATTCATATTAAGTCAGCTTAAAAATGACAAGGAATGGTTGGCCTTCAAATGACAAATTAAAATGTAGGTTTGGAATTGTTAGAATGTCAGTCATTTTGACTGATAAATTTTGCTGCTGAATTAAGCTTTAAATTTCTATAAATTGGACTGCCAGGTGGAGAGCTTTTTGTGGTCTCCAATTCTCTAAAAACATTTTCTTCAAGAGAGAATCAAAATGACATGTGGTTGGTAATGGTGGTGTGTGCACACCTTAGACTTTCCTTTGGATTCCTGTGTACAAGGCCTTTAACAGGAATAAATGACCCTCCTCTCACTGACCTCAATAGAATAGTTCCCCTCTGAACACCAACACACTATGAAAGCTCGGACGTAAAATTGTACTGTGTAGCACAGGAGTGAAAAGACAAGAAGAACCATAAAAATGATCAAATGCAACCCCAAACAGACCACGAATAGATATGAACTGACATCACTAGTTAGTACCATAACGAGACCAAAACCCAAGTTTCCAAATTCTCGTCCCCCTAGATTCCTTATTCATATGTTTTTCTACATCCATGCCCTCATGTGACAATTCTTGCTTTTAAAAGTGTTAGGTGTAACCCCTCTTTAATGATTTAGTAGCATCTATTTCAAGTGAATAAAATATCCATTTCATGTGTC
This sequence comes from Lyroderma lyra, assembly GCA_004026885.1. Classification (NCBI taxonomy): domain Eukaryota; kingdom Metazoa; phylum Chordata; class Mammalia; order Chiroptera; family Megadermatidae; genus Lyroderma; species Lyroderma lyra. The sequence goes on along the minus strand of PVJL010006873.1, from coordinate 993 downwards.
TGAACATAAAATTCAGACATGTGATTCCATGCCATGTTTTGTGAAGGATTTTTGTTCAAACATTCAATATCAGTCTTGGAAAACAAAGTAAGAATAGATTTTACTTTTCAACACCTTTCATGAAATATGTTTGTTTGTCCCTCAACAGAGATGGAGACTGTTGAAATGGCATGACCCTTGGAAGAACTAAAATGCAGGGTGGTGACCATGAAATGAATTCCTGTCAAAAATACATCTCGGTGATCTAAAAATTAATGGGCCCATTTATAAAGCAACTAGAAGGTAACCTGTAAGTATAAATAGGAGGAGAGGCAAGGGGGTGACCATCTATATCATCTGTATTGTACTTTGAGTTTCAGCAAAATGAAAATGCTCAGTAGAAATACAGAAATATATTTATATATATGGAAACTTAACCTAAAATTATTTTACTGGGGGAAAGGGGAAGTTTAAGTAAATGATTTGCATAGATAATTTACAGAATACATACAATTAAATAAATGATAAACGTAAGAAAAGATGCTCAGCCTCACTAGCCATCAGACAAAAGCAAAATAACATGCAATTTCTCATCCATCTTACTGTAAAAATACTGTTGAACATTTTGTGGGAGATTAGGCTTTAACTTCTGAAGGGGTGAAAGTGTAAATAGGTAGAGTTTTTGGAGAACAATTGAGTATCATCAGCTCCGATTTTAAAATGCACATGACCCTCTCTGACTAAGCAATTACATTTCCAGGAATCTCTCCTTCAGAAATAACCACATGTGTCCAAAGCTAAGAATGGTCCTTACAGCACTGTTAAAGTAAAACTTTAAAAATACTCCCAATGTTTTCCAATAAATACATTATTGTGCAGACACATGAACTACTACAAAGTCATTAATAGAAATAAGGAGACTGTGCATGTGCAAACATCAAAAGACCAAAAAGATGTGCTAAGCAAAAACAGCAAATCACAAAATATAATCCCATTTACATATTTTTAAAAACT